>JAAXYX010001215.1:0-25276 GCA_036851915.1 Ptenothrix huangshanensis | reverse complement strand
TAGTAATAGCAATAGCTATGTATGTATTGTATATACAGACAGACCATTGGATATACCTGTAGCTAACAATTGTAAAAATTTAAAATGAGAAGACCACGACAAGAAGTGATAGGTAGTATACAGATACATAATAGCATGTATCCATGACTATGTCTACATGACGTTTACCATCAAAAAAACCTAACACGATCGAAACATTTTTGATGTCTGCACATTTATATTTTGTTGGAAAAACTAAACTGTACGGTGGATTGGATTTATGTATTGTGTAATATGTCCACAGGAACGGCAGAGTCAAGAAAGTAAGCACTGGCAAAGTAGCTATACGTAGATAGAAGCTCGAAGTCTCTCTGCCTAGCTTTATCAAAAGAAAATTGCGTAGGTGCAAAAACACTCCTCATCTATTCCACAATGTGATGTGATATTACGACCGTATTGCATTTACATGAAAGTTTTGAGAACCGGTATGAAAATTACCGACGGACGGAGATAATCTTAAATTCCTAGTAGATGCTCATAAGTACGCTGTGGAAAAAAATTACTTGCTCCTTCGACAACAACCTGAGCGCTGGCTTCCCATTTAGATTGTATTACATTTTAATCGATATTACATGTCTTAATTCTTAATGGTTATTTTTATTGCTTATCTGCTCCTATAAGAAATTAATGGCAATATTAACATTACCAGCATTAAAAAATTTACATTCTTTTATCGCATCTCACTATCACCCATGTACCGTGCTCACAACACACTGTTATTATTACGTATTACGTACCATACTATCTGTATGATTATCACAAGTCCACAAGTTTGGAGCGTTGAAAACGTTTCCTCTAGTCTGATTATGCATACTAGAACTACCGCTAGGATATTAGAAAGATAGGAAGAGTAAAGGCTTGCTGTGCTCACTTGTAAAAGGTAGGCGTAGGTAAGTGTGGAGCAGAGGGGAATTTTCCTAAACAAAAAGAAGACACAAAATTGTGTTCTAATGTGAGGAAAACGACTTCCTGTCCCAAATACAAATACTCGTAGCGTCGTATCATACAGCCATAAAATAAATGTCTGCCTACGACTGACATAGTTAAACGTAGGTCTTGTCTTAAGGAAAGAAATAGGAACTTCAAATCAGCATACGCATATAAAATGATAATGAAAAGGAGAAACTTTATACCGAATACTAGAGCTTATGTACATTTAAGCAAACAAACAAACAAACGAATCCACATACCTATAGCTTCACGCCACAAACAAAGGGAAACTCAACCTCTGACCTGTGAGAAAGGGAGTTCTACATTCTACATACCGAGAGAGACCAAAATGTGTTCCATCTCAATTTATACCTACATTTATAGTTCCGTATTAGCACGATGTTTCCCAAGGAAATAAATTGACATGTATTTGGAAAAAAAATGCACGCATCGCTTTACTTTGCTTTACATTACACTAATCGTACTTATGTAACCATTCGGCAAATAGTAACGAGTCATATCGAATAAAACGTGCCTCCCCATAACATTTCTATCAAGCGTGTCTGTCTACTTACTACAAAGACATCTAAAGCATCGCACAAAGCACAACATACTTACATAGCATGCTACTAAATATGCGTAGTGTACCACATAAACTTGTGGGTATTCTCATAATAACATTGGCTGGTGTGTTGTCCGTATTAGGACTGAGTACAAATAATTACATATGATTTCCCTTCAAATCACTACGATACAAACTACAACTGTAGAACATGATTCGCATTATTCGTGAGCTTATTTCAAAGTCTGTGAGAAATATTATCATTTTCTTGGGATTTATCGCAATTCATCAGCGATAGCAACTTTTCCTTTGAAAACTGTAACGAATGTGTGAAGTAGCTTTTACTAGGACTAGGACCATGAGGAGTCAGGAGGTTTGCTTGTAAGTACCTTCCATTATACTATTACCCATTTACGATTTTCGTTTCCCTTAAACACTCCACTCACAATATTGGAATTGGAAATGTGTCAAGTAATCATAAATACACTTTTCCATTCTTTACAGTCACATACATTCACCATTTTATTACACAACCTACAAACTTATCGTCATCATCATCGTCTTCGCCTTCGTCTCACATTTCTCGATGGAAGGATTGCTAGTTAACGACGTTTATTAAAGTGTTTGTTTGCTTGTGGATTCAGGAAGACACTATAAAATGTTTATATTTTTATGAATATTAGAATTAAGCTACTAATTATTACCTACTATTGGATTGTCGTACACATGAATACATGGAGCTGGAATGAATACAGGCTACAAGTGCCGTGTTGTATTTGTTTTGTGTTCATATTTGGTGAATGAAGCATATATCATTGCATTAGAATGTGAGACATAATAAGGCGGCAGCGTAGACAATAATAAATTACCTAATAAATAACGCAATAAAGACTTTCTTCCGCTTCCAATTTACGTACAAACCATTATTTAATAGGTACGTGTATAACTTAGCACGCCTTGTATGTTAATCATTATCGCCGATGAGGTGTCACATCGTTATCTACGACGAGCAAATTCACAATGATTTTTACAAGCATTATTATCAGAGAAGACTGCAGTGTAATGTAGAATGTTCGTCGTTACTTCTTAAAAATCACTATGTATATGGATATCTGTATGTATGTACCAATGGACTATGTAGGGATTCACGAGCACATGAATCCCACTCACGCAAAAAAAAACAAACATAGCATACCTACGCAACTTTATGGACACTTGAGAGCTGCTCAAATAACTAATGAAGACAAAAACAAGTGGGCATACCTCCTCTGAGATATTTGATACATAATAGAGATGGACTAGACGGCCGAGAGCCGGCAGTCTTGTAACCCCCACAGCTATGTGCTATCAGCTTCAGGTAAAAAAAGTAAGTGATAATACAGATACACCAATGCTTTCCAATTTAAATACAAAGCAACCGTGCCAAAATAGTTTCCATCATCATCATCATCATCATCATCATCATCATCATCATCTTATTCATTGCAGCTAGTTTCATCTATAAATGGAATTTTCGAATTTACTGATCATCAGTCTATTTTTATTATTATCACCATAAAATGTTTACTTACTGCGCAATTGTCTAACAACTACGACTCAATTCTAGTTGTGCATTAGTTTAGTACACATGCCTATTCAGAGTCAGACTAGTGATTTTATATTGGCCAACAGAGCACATTTTTGTAAACAAGAATTGACGTGTTCGTCAGTGGCCGTGGTTACTAAAACGTTTTGAATGACTTCTTGTCTACTTCTCTATCTCTATCCATCTGTCCATCTTTTTTTACACTCGTATTCTCCATTTATACCTATTGTCAGTCGTTGAAACCATTATAAATTTGTTTTCGTGCTTTGAATTCATCAGACTGGGATGTATACGTGACAATACGGAAATTGGGATCCTTTCTTCGTTTAAATAACTGCATATGCAGCCGAGCACAGTCCATATAATTAAGCCTGAAATATTTTTCTTACACCAGAAACAAAAGCAAGGTAATGTGAGCAGATTGGAAATGAAACGTCGGCTGTGGATATCCCTCTCTTCCTGCCTTCGTATGGTAGGACCACAGATGTAAAACGCATCTTCATGTTGGGTGCCGTGCCGTGTTGTTCTATGATGTGATGCGATGTTCAGCTACTGTGTTCCAAGAAATACTGTTATTTTACTTTTAGTTGGACACATTTCATTATCATTACTGCTCTCATTGTGTTATAGTTGGATGCTTGCTGCTCTCAAGTTAGACGATGAGTGAAGCACTCAAAATTTATTACTGGTTCTGGGTTCACAAATGTACAAGTACAGACTCACTAGTCAGCTTAAGACAACTCAAACTTGGACTTGGACTTGGACTTGAAAGTTGGACTGCACTATTCTGTACACTACTGTGTGGATATAGGAAAGGTGGGATACAGATACATGACGGACTAATGACCAAAGGATGAGTTCAGCTTTCTGCAACAATGAAATAGAGACAGGTGGGAATCAGAATCCCTAGACACTCTCTGATTCTGAAGGAAACTTGCGGACTGTACTTTACTGTACTGTACTATGCTATGGTGAAATTTTAACTTGGTCAGAGACTTCACCTAACTGAAACGTAATACGCACCGCAGAACGCAGTGCAACATGCCCAAGTTTCCATTGTTTCTGTACACTACCTCGTACTAAATTGTGACGTGCGTGTTGTCCGTATCGGTAAGGGTGGTAACAAGCCTTCAGAATCACAGAAAGGTAGAAGAAATGCAATGCAATGCTGTGCAATGTATGTGATGTAGATGTAATGCACTCGGACGTCTCTCACAAGACTACCTGAGCAGAACAAAACAGAAAAAACTCACCGTTGGACGGTTGGACATGTACTGTAGGTAGTGACCAATATTTTACCATTACCATTGCATCTCATTCATATTCCTACAATATGCAAATTGAAGGATATTGTTTCGTTTGTTGCCGGAAGGTAGTTAGTAAACAATACGCACACACATGTGGTCAAATATGCGTAATCCCTTTATGAACTGAATGAACAGTATGAACAGTCTTTGGAATTATGTATTATGCAAGCCACATTCTATTGAATTTATCACTGAATTCGCAGAATAAGTTGGTTGCTGACCACAGCAAATTTTCACTGGAGGCCAATTACTGGATCTGAAGAAAAGAAATTTACATTTTTTTATAATGTTGTATCACTCTAATTGTAATTCGTAATTCGTCAGCTGCATTATTATTCGTTTTGTTGAATTTGAAGCTCCATTCATGTTTTTCCCATTCAAAGGTTTCAGGCTGTGTGATGTATACTGACGTGTTGCATGGCCACGAGACAATTTGTAATGGTTTCGACGAGCAATTGTAATAAACTGCTCCGCTTCACGTCCTCCTGCCTCGGACGGTTCATAATTTAATTACAGTTTTATTACATTACGTCGTTAGAACAACTCCACTGTTGACTGTAATCATGGCAGCCGCATTTTAAGTACGAGCGCCCACGATTTAATATGTTCCTGGTGCATAATTCCGCAATCGAAATCCCTCGAATACTTGAGTGAAACATTGATGTCGTGTAGATTTATAGCTTTATTGATTGATTAGTTTCCACTGTTGTTCAACAAAATCATATGCTTTGCCCATGGTGAAGGCATCCCAGATGTAAATTACATTTACAATTGTAACGGTGAGTTCTATGGTCCGGGTCAATCTTATCATGCTTTCCTCATCAGGTCTGACCGAGACTGTCCAGAACGAGAACATTGAACGTCATAAATCGAGATAATAAAGAATGTAGACAATTTCCTTTGCTTTCCAATTTCATTTCATTCCTGATATAATTGGACAAACTCTATGCAAATATAAAAACAAGATTCAAGAGGAAGGTGGCTGGTTGTTTTAACCATCACATCACCATGCATTCCCAAACAGCGTCATATCAGTAATGCCATGCATTGTGAAACGTAAAAACTTATAGCTTCTGTACGGAAAATTTAATGAAATTGAATCTCTCGAGAAACAAGGAACACGTTCAAGCAACTGAGGCTTGATTACCACCAACACCAACGTGATACCCATTATATAGTTTTTAGTGGTATGAGTACATCTGTAGGATTTTTTACTGAGCTGATTGATGGAAATTGATTTTGCTCAAGTAATTTCTTTTTAATGGTTTTCAGTGGGCTTGAAAAAAATGCTTGGGCTTGAGCCCTGACTTATGTTCTTTTCATCTTTCATGTTTATCCTGTAAACAATATCGTAGAATGCAAGTCGGATAAAAGATGAAACAATGGGGAAAAAACCCAGCGGAGTACCGTATGCATATTCTCTGTTTGTGACTCAACGTACTGCTACTGTACTGACTGTTGCTTTGAACAAATATATTTGTAAAAACTGGGAATCAAATATACACAGGTAAAACAGCTATCTGACTATCTATAATATTGTATTAAAGAACTTGGGTTGTTTGTTGTAATAAGCTTAGCATACTCTTATTAGCCTTACCAGATGAGAGGTTTAGCGGATTGCTGTGATCTTCTATGTCTATACATATATTCATCTCATATTAATTTCGCACAGCAAGTACAACTCAATGTTAGAGTTAGATTGGAATTGGAATGCATCTTTACCTGGTGATTTCAACTTCAACCACGATTACATTTCACACACGAACATAACATCAGTATTAAATTGTAAAAAAACTCAGGCCTGGAAATGATGTGCATGTACCTAGGCATGTAGGTATGTACTTGAGAATACCAACACTAGCTAACAGCTGCCAACTTTAATAGTAAGTTAATGGCAATTTGAGTTGGGGAAATGGCTGATATAGTACGGAATTAAATTCTAACTGATGTAGGCTACGACTACTATCTCTATCAACAGTAGTAAGAGTAATTTACCAGCGGATAAAGTGTAAGGTGGATGGATACGCGTATACAAAGTCATTTACGCTATATAAGTACTCAAAGGTACGCATAACATATTTGCAAGCAACACTAACTTTATACTTAAATTGGTATGTGAGTCCATGCGAGTGCTTCGTTATGGTATAAAATGAGCTAAAGATGATCAAGCATGGAAAATTGGCAATTGCAACATAGCATAATATTCCTGATAACGTTTCAACTACAGGTTCCTCCTGCCCTCACATAACACAACATTGTAGTTTTTTTTCATGGGTGCTCATCCCATCCCCATGATTAGGAAACTGGTAATGATTTGATCGACTGCCTTGATTATAATCAATCGGCAGTCCAATAGCAGCTAGTTAGATAATTAATTGCAATCCACTGATACACATGCCAGGGGGAAGATGATCCGAGTATCTAGCAATTAGTCATGCATTTAGTTTCAGTACGACGGCCTTGCATGTAGGTAGATATGTGAGCAGTGTACAGGTACACGTGTGTATCAGCTTCCTAATTTCTCCTCGCAGTCTAATCACAGCTTTGGAAACGTTAATGCTAATCCGATTTGACGTCGAAGCGTCATCGTGAATCGCCTCAAAGAATAGAGGGAAAGATACTCACAATAGAACTGGGATGAACTGCTGAACAGGTTGACCTCCGACTCATTATTGTTCCAAATTTATAATTTAATTAATGAACGTTTTTATATCCATCAGATCTTATCAGCTTGACATTAAGTATAGGAATAAAACGACTTGCTGTATTCATTAGTTCCTCAAGTACAATTGATCGTTGTACAAAAACTTATGGCTAAAGTTTCAAGTACGTACATAGCTACATCATGTACAAATACAAGAGTCTTCTTCTGGACTCTTACCAAAGTTAAAGCCAGAGCCAAAACTAAAGTTATTCCTTCCCCAACATAATTATACTTCTGCAAGGCATTGTAAAAATAAGAAACATATTTTGATTGCGTTGTGAGGTATTTTAATGACATAGATTCATCAATGTATTTCTATTTGCCTTCTGCCTTCTGTTTAAGTTGTTGGAAAAAGATCGTATAATTGATTTCCCTCGTAAATATCAATTTAAGTTATGCAATATTAAAAAATACACTATTACGGTTTATTTGCAACTGGTTCTTGCGCTGATGTCTTGCTTCTTGACTGGATAGTTTTTCCATTCCTTATAGGCATCAATTTATTTACTTATTTATTTATTTACTATCTTGCTCGTTCTCACTTCTAACGGGGTTCGTATAAAGATCAGGATCAATTTTATCTTACGTAAGAAACCCATGCATTCGTATGAATATGCATGGATTCATCCATAATAGAATTTGATAATCTCTCACGAGACAAATACAAAATATCCAGCTGATGCTGATCGTCAAGATTAAGTTGAATGTGGAATTGTCGAATGTGATTTGTGGTGCTTCTTTTATGACTCTGGTCTTTTGTTGTTCATTTTCAATGAAAGTCATCAATACTTTGGTGGACAAAGAGCAAGATATTTATTAGAACAATAAATATCGTATGGATTTACGATAACGATGCAAAAACGCTCTCTGATCAAATTTGAGATTCTGCGAATGCGATTTCCATGTTGCATTTTTGAGTTTGTGGGGGGTTTTTCTTAAGATGGATAAATAGACATATTAAATACTGCTCATGCAAATCGTTCCTTGAATGAAACGAAGGACAGACAAAAAAGAAAAGGAATAAAATAACACTTTATTGCTAAGCCGTTATGTTACGCACTCGTCACACACATGCAGAGGTACACACACTCCAAATCGCAATCTTAGGACAATGTAGAGATTGAGTCAAGTAGTTCCTTTTCGTGTGTAAAACTAAAACTTGCAGTCTACTTGTATGATTTTTAACTTTGATCAAAAGTCGAAGACTCTATAGAAATATTATATAATGTAGTATAAATGTGTCAGGTGTACATATACGAACACGAAGCGTCCTGGGAGCCAACTCATCCCAAATCCAAATGCATTACAGTTGCAAGTGAGTGACTCAAGCACTTGCTCATTCACGACCCACCGATGGTAGTGGCGATCAGGAGGAACAATCATCAGCATCAGAGAACCACATAACCGATAAGAATCAAACGTGAGTTAGGATATTTGCTATTACATGAGTACAGTTTACAGCTTCAATCCTTTACTTTGCCGTACGATATTTTTGTGAGCTTTTTTTCCATATTTTACAGATATTCTGATGGATACATGGAGTGTGCCCCGTCATAAAGAAATCTGTTTTGGCATTTTATATGAGTGCGTTATATGTACGCATAAGTTCAATCTAAATCTGAGGATGAGATGACATTAAGAGACCAACTGCTTCCACGAGCTACTAACAACCAAGAAAGTAAGATTCTCAGTTATATAACTGAGATGCCGTACTGTCGTTAGTCGGAAGATGACAAATGGCATGTAAAGGAATTCGTCAATTTTTTTATCCTACTGCAATAACAGCTCTTACAGATATTCCAGGAGCCTTGGATATACATAGTGTGCCGTCCTGACTCTTACATAATATCATAACAAATGAAAAAATTACAACTGAAAGTCTATATACTAACCTGACGATGAGCCTATATAAACTGATATATCTAAATGCGTTTCTATACTGTATATACCTATGTATACCTACAAATGCATGGGTAGAGGAACATAGAATTTACTGTACTGCAGTCTACAGTATTACGGGGGTAGTGTTTTTCTTCACCAAATTTCGTTTAAATACCATATATATGGCATTCGTATAGCGGTTGGAACTACTAGAGCACTTCGTGGTAAGAGATTGTCGTTGTGCATATCTGTAGTTGCTGTGAATCTAAATCTGCACACGTATGGTACATGATCCACACATCTAATGTGTAATGTAAGGCAATGATTTCGATTTTTTGGATGAGCTTGCGTGAAAAAACCCTGTACTGTATGCCACGTCGAATCATTCAGTAGCGCACACAGGTGAGATTCTTCTACAGCGAAAACGCAACGTTAGCTGCAACTAGAGATAGCTGAACAATGCTAGATGAAAAATAAGGAAATGTTTTTCCCAGCAATTCTATTATTCTACCAAGACGTTTCCTACATTAATGATGGAGAATTCGTGAGTAACTCCGTGCATGCTTTACTTCATAACTTGTACCTATTTTGTCTCGTGAAGAAAGGACACTTTTTGCTGGCCCGCTAACTGGAGTTAATCCAATCGACCGAGAGTGAGTGCACACTCTTCAAATAAATCTGTTAGGGTAAAAGATCTCTTCATTGTGCATAATATCTGACGGCAGCGAAAACGGATAACGCAGAAATGCTATATATACATAATTACAAGCACACGTGTATACTGTAGGTGTCTGGTATCTACCTAAGGTACGTTTTTGCCGAGGTTGCATGATGCCCATGTGTTTTCTTAGTATCTTGAAATTGCAAGGTATGATTGCAGCTTCGAATGAGAATATTTTTATGAAAGAGAATGAGCCTTGATGCATCTACTTCTTGATTCAGTTGTAGATTGGTAGGGAAAGGAACCAAGGTATAGACAGGTAGGTAGGTACATCCTGAACATAAATTTGCTGCAATCAAAATCAGAACTTATCATCAACTGCATGTGAGTTGTTCCTTTTGCATATCATAAACATACTAATAATTTGTCGCGTTAAGCATACATCGAGTACAATGTATACACATATGCTAACTAATCTACACGACGAAATTCCCAGCACCACCACTATCATCATAGTCATAGACACAGTCATCTTTTCGTTTGGTCTGGTTCCGGGGAAACGCCCAAAGAGTAAGATGATATAATACTAAATTTATGAAACATAAGAATAATTCATTTTGCATACAGATTCTGCGAGATAAGTAGCCTCTAAAGAATATATCTTTATGTGTGTACGTCGAATCGTCATCCGGAGGCACTTTAAATATGCAGGAGGAAGGGCGCCTTCCTATAGAGTGTATTTGTTTGTCACAGACGTTTTGTGGTGGCACCACACATACACACCTACCTATATGTAAAGTGTACCACTATATAGTAAGTACTAATTGTCCCTATATCGTGGCCACAATGTAAAGGTCTCGTGACTAAAGACATGGTTTGGTGCACGAGCAGTCGAGAGATACATAATGTATGCAAATTCTGATGACAGTAGAGCATTCTTCCTTCAAACTTTTATAAATGGTTCAGCGTGGAGCTTAATGGAACGGGGTTGAAAAATACTCATTGACAGCAATGCTGCCGTCGTGCTTAAGTACGAACAGATGAACGGACGGACAGGATGTGGCTTACATTCCAAATTAAAACTAAATATATCTCCTTAGCCTTTGTTCGCCCATCTTTCGCCGAAATATGACCCCATTACACTTTAGGTTAGCAATGCAATGCAATGCAATGCAATGCAATGTAATGCCAGAACTAACGCTTGTCAGGACAATTATACCTTCATTGATGCAGTCCCCTTCAAACTAGCTACAGTAGGTACCTCCTAGTACCGAGGTAATGGAGCTACAGGGTGGTACAGACACAGAGACAGAGGATGATGGACATAGCCCGATCAAAAATCTTGTCCTAAATGTTGAACTTCCTCAGGAATTTGCATAGAATAGACACATTTCAAATTAGAATACCTGCACCAAGACCCAGATTATGCAATTACATTGGCTAGACACGGTTGAAAACTCAAAATCAAACAATTTACGCAACAAAGCTCTTAAATACTGTGGTAATAGAATAATGAACAGTTGTAGCAACCGAGAGATGAAGTCTGTTATGAATTTTTGATTGCTAATTAATTAGCGTTTTAATTCAATTCACGTTGAAATTTCAATCCCTCTGGGATTTTGTGTAAAAGGAAGACAAGAAAGTCCAGTAAATGTCTTTCGGCAAAAAATGCAAATTAATTTTCAATCACTTACTCGCCGTTCTTACAAGGATGGCTATATACCTAATATGTTTACAATGGGATTGAGAAGCATTTCATCGAGCTGCTGATTTCATATCTCGAGGATCCTTCACAGACTCTGCTTATTATCAAGTACCGATACCAAAGGGTACATAAATATAATATGTGCAGCAACAATAGAAAGAAGGAAAGAGCAATAATAAGAGACGAGAAATGTGCTCGGGTATAGACTCACGCGTCGTCACAACATACCTACCTAACTAGTCGTCGTGTTGGTTGTCTTTGTACTTTGACGTGATAACGTGATGATGACCTGGTGATTAGTTTTATGTGTAAGTAAAGCACTCGTTTCGATTCCCAACGTCGACATTACGGCTAAAGAGGGAGAACTAATCGTAAGTACATTTTATCACTGTACTTATTAACATTATTATTATCCATGCTCAATAGAGTCATGGATGTTCATGGGAGTCCCTGATGTGCAAGTCTTCATGCACAGCTCACGACTTGAATTACACTTTTGTCTTGAATCTCTCGAAAATAAAACAAGACAAATTCTGCTGAGAACAAACTAATACACTTGATTAAGACTGAATTCCACAAGGTTCACTCTGACTCTGACTACCACTCGCAGCTGGACTTTTTTCAATAAACTTAAGGCATTGCTGCAGAGACATTCGTACACAGGTATTCGTCAAAGGACGTCTGAATAAATAAAATACCTACACAAAATATAATATAAAATGAAATGATGATCATAGAGACTAGAGAGCCAGTGGATTTTAGAGCAGAGTTGGAGAGAGAGCGGAGACGGAGAGCTATGGGAGATACCACACCACTACTGTTTCAACCTTTGTAGCTTTAAGCAGGACAAGAACACATGGTTAGCATGCTGTTAAAGAGTGTCATGTGATGAAAGCCACGTTGTTGTTTCGGTCAGACTTTTCCACGCAACCCGCTGCTTTTGCATCGTCTGCTGCTTGTATTTGTCCAGAAGGAAAATTTGACATTTGTTTTGCACGCTCACTCTGGGGACTTCCCTCACGGCCATGCGCACAAAGACAAGGCAATAGTCTCAAATTCTCAAAGCCATCATGCAATACTTGGTTTTGGTTTTAAAACCCATTCTCTCTTCATAAGTTATGTACGGCAACTTTAAGGTATTTACTTGCTGACCATCTGTGTACACTGTACACGGTTCGGCTTAAAGTCTGAGTTGTAATTACACAGTACTTGTTTGCACCGCACCGACTGACACAAAAACTCTCTCTGTATTCCATTTCATCAAGACCATCATAGACCAGAGTAGTTTGCAGTTAGTTAACTTGTCATTTCTTAATCATTTACAATCAAAGCTGGCATCTTTAATTTGATTTTTCCTTGCTAAGCAATAGTGAGTGAGTGTGTGTGAGCCTATGCTGCACTGTTGAAATGAGGAAACAGCGAGAGCAACTGCCACAACAACTTTGTGCCTCTACTGTATTTCACTTGACTGTCTGTTATCTCTGTAGTAAAAACGAGAAACCTGAAACACGAGCAAATGTGATTCTCGTTTCATTTTAATTTGATTGTCATGTATCTGTGGGCTGGCTCCGAGTAGGTATCTACGCACTACACAAATCCCTTTTGAAAAACTCCCAAACTCCTGCTCGTAAGTAGTGTTTTCGTTTTTTCATGTTTGATTTGATATTTTGCAAATGTCTCTCGTCAACTGCCATGATCGATGATGCGAGAGAAGATGATTGCTCGGAGCAGGAGTTGGTCTACCAGTACTCCATGTACGCTACAGGCAGGGATTGAACGGATAAAGAGCGTTTAACATTTTATGACCACAATAAAAATGACAATCACACATGATGAATTTTATTACTGTATCTGCACACACACATATATAGATGAACTCCGAAATATATGCTTATTTGATTTTGAACCGGAACAAATGCCTTTGCCGTTAGATTCCCAATTGAAACTTTAATCATCACACTGTTTCTGTCTCAACAGTTATAAGTATAAGCCATTGGCATCCTATTGTCTACACAGATGAGTCGTTGCTTCGTGGCCAAATTCCTTGATTTCCTTGCGGAATTACATAGACCCAGTTTGGAACGTGTCCTCATGGATTTTTACCTGAAACCCTTACAATTAGCCGTTGACAATATCTTTCTGTTCCTGTTCGGTAAATAACTAAACCATCTTCAACTTCTACTTCTGGTACTTTTGCGGTTCAACGGATACTTGCACATTTTATTTTGAAGTTTTTGACCAAGCTAATAAACAACTGCGACTGTCATCACCAGCGTCATCACAGAACAGGATGGTTATTCGTACTTCCGCTCCGTTAGAAGAGGAAGTTTTTCAACAACAATAATAACGCTCGTATGCGGTAATTATAGCCATCGCTGCGTTAGAAATATTAGGCAAGAGTCATCTCACACAAGATGACGATAGAAGAGCGGTGAATTCATATCCTGCAAAAAATTCACTTTTACCAAATACCTCTGTGCATGGAACTTGACTAGCAGTAGGTATAATTATCGCATATAGAATTACGCAATAATAAGTTGATGATGACAGTGCATTGGTTAAGGTGTTTGGTTTTGCAGTTACCCATAACTTTTACCAAGTAAACAGAAGACGGTAATCCTACACACAGATCAACCGATAGACCTGTATTATTACGAGTAAATATGAGATGGGAAAAAATGCATAAACTGAGAAACATTGGCAAGAATTCCGTAGGCCGTAATTCGTAATTTGAGCTTAATTATAGTATCTGCACAGACTCAAGTTATACACGAAGGAGTGAGAAATAACTGAAGCAAAAATATGCTGTGAAAAGTACACCTTCCTCTAGAGAAGTTACAGTTAATTTCCAAGAAGTAAATTAGACATCACCATGAGCTTTCAACCAATACAAACGAGCACGGTCTGAGGTAGACGGAGAGCAGGGAACAGTGAACATAAATATACTATCTGCGGCGTACATCTAGAATCCACAAGTATGCGTTGCGTCGGATTCCTTCAGAAAAGAGGATATCATACAGACAACGAATACAGGTTTACTCTCAAACAGCTCCAAACTTCTCGCATTCTGTGACGCCGACGTTGTAGGAGTATACACGAGGTAGATTTGCTAAGGTGTAATGTGTAACGTGAGCATGGTTAACGAATTCGCAATAATAATAATTATCATAGAAACAATTCCATACAGTTCAGTGTTCAGCTGTTCACATGCTATCTTACGTTTCCTCCCCGGCATTTCGTTTCATTTCGTTCGTTCACATGCAGGTGGGTACATGGTCGATCTTAACTCAAGTCTGTATGTATAGATATTGAATTTCAGAAGTTGCAAGAAAGTTGGTATATTTTACACATCTCGAATTGATAAATTCAAGTCTAGTTTGAGTGTGAAAACTGTAACAATATTTAGTGGTAATTATTAGCAAGCCAAGCATTTGGACATGGACGGACATGAACATTTAAAGGAATAACAGTTACTTTGTCTTGCCTTGGATTATCTATACCTTGTGTATATATGTCTTGTCTTACTCGTCTTGTCTTGTCTTGTCTTAAGTCTTTAGCACAAAAAGATACCGCAAACGCATGCAGCATCATTCTCTCTCTATAGCCTTGACTCTAAGCTTCTGCACAGATGCCATTGTACACGTACTGGGCATTATTTCCCCGATGCGTACGGCCAATAAATATACCTACTCATGATTGTAACTTTTGCCAACTGTCATCATCAAATGATAATTATTGGTTCGGGTGCTTGAGATATAAACTGAACCGTGTAATTCCATACTCAGAGCGTTTCTAATCAACAATCAACCAGACTTATAGAGGGATATACGATCCTCGAGACTGTAAGTTGTACATATGTAAACGGACACGGAATGGACCTAGTTCACACCAAAACTGTAATAATAAACATTTAGGTAGCATACATAGGTATACTATAGGTAGGTACGTATGTTGGCTACTGCTGTGTTGCTTGTGTGGACGTTTCGATCGTCAATCCTCAACGTCAACGCAACAACCTCGGCCTCGACTCAAGGAGAAGCCGAGTCTTATCTCGTGAAATGATGTGCGTTGTGCAGCGTTGTAATCCTAATGTGGAGCAATAGGGAAAATTTAATGACAAATTAAAGATTTTTGTCTTGACTCTTTCATAAAAATAAATCAGAGAAATTATTACACATGTAATTATTATTATTGTGGGAGTCATATCTTTCTCCTTTATCTTTGTAGAACGACATGAATCACACTTTAAAGTTCTACAATCATAATATGCGAAGGTATGTACTATACATAGTTGTATATGCTTTGATTGATTCCGTTTCTGTTTATTTCTTTCTCATTATTGCATGGATCTTAATGAACACTAAATTGACCGGATTAGACTGGACTGAATTATTATCTTGGGGTATGAATGACGGATTGAGTTCAGTAAGGCTAGCCTCCTTTTCTATTGCGAATTGCGATTCACAATTTACATCTACTAATAACACGGAGTTACAGATGGATAATGATAATTGTATACCATGAGCTATGTAATGGTTGAATCAACCTAGGAACGTAAGCCTCTCCTTTAATGGTCATGACAATTCCAGCACGACCCATCGTATCATAATACTCTAATTATTGCGTAGGTATATATGCCCGTGTAATCATAACTACCTATGTAAGTGTGACTATAAAGCCTTTCAGGTCTGATCCTTATTCAGTACAGATTAGGATCAATAGACTCGGTTTAATTTTCAAACTGAAACAAAGTGAGGATTTTACAACCCGACTTAAGATTCCATCTTCTCTCCCTTCTTATATACTTTTTGTTTATACTATGTATATACCTATCTATTATCTATCCGCTTAAAACTTCATGCTCGTACACTGTAATTTTGGCTTTGGCCAGTGTCATAGTAGATCTTGCAGAAACTAAATCTTTTCACTAATCAGCATCATCATCTTTGTCTTTGTGTACACTGCAAATATTACATGCAAAGGGATAAGTTATAGCTATTAGTATGACTAGATTCTAGACAGTTACAACTTACTCCTTTACCCTACAATTCGTCAATCGTAATATATTATTTCATCTGATCTCATCATCCCATCAAATTCTCCTTCTGACTGACTTGTCGGCATATATGTAGGTACTTGAGTATGACTGTCAGGAGGTAAGAGAAACAGGGAACATCCAATAGCCTATAACTCGTGGAATCAAGTCAATGAGGTTTCAGTGACCAAAAGTATACCTACATTGCACACCATTTTCTCACACTGGCCTGGCATTTGAGTCTCGAGTTGGAAGATTCATGTGAATCATTCATTACGTAGTAAATAAAACACCGTTACGTTTGACGAGATAAGAATAATTCATGGTTACTAATACGAGTTTAGCGATAAACAATAATTATATATCGCAGGTATTATTGCTTACTCCGTGCTCCTTATCTGAACGGGGAATCTATGCAGGAGTAGGAAATACATTTGCATAGATTCCATTCATTCGCCTTGTCTCAAAAGGTGAGGAAATATTTATGAAACCTCCCAACAACTTGATCATCACAGCCACAAACTAAGACGTAGGAATACTAAAAAGTGAAGAAATGCAGCCGAACCAGCAACCAGCTAATGACTGTAACTTATTCCTATCCTTCTATTTTAAGATGACGAAAATAAGCTACCATTCATCCCTTTCCAACCACAACCGCATTCAAGTCAAATCAAATCAAGTTTGCTAAAAATGTAAAGTTACACTTTTGACTTTTAAGCATATAGATATATTCGAGCGCAAACAAGTGAGTTGGTTAGTTTATTAGTTTGTCAATGATTGCTTAAGTCTACGACGTGCAATAGTAATAGTAGTTGATCTGAATGTAATGAAAGAGAACTGTAAAAGTAATGGAATGCTTACGTCTATCTGTAGTAATAAGTGCAAGTCGCAAGTAGTAATTATACATGCAAAGTTTACACAGGTACCTGGGTAAGTATGGTAAGTGTGGACTTGTATTATAATTTGAGACAATGCTGACCCATGTGTCTGGTACAGGAAAAAACGTTGGATTCAACTAGCGGCTTTAGCATGCATATACATAGGTGCATAGGTACATAGGTGGATGTGGATATAGGTAGAGGACTGGCTAATGGATACGGGAAGAGAGAATCTCGCAAGTGCTGGGAAATACCTACATGGACTTACCGCGTTGAGTCAAGAACAAGGAGAACATTTAGGGATTGTCAGAAAGTGAGATGAAGAGAGCGGGGAGGGAGAGGCTATGACTATGACTATGACTGACCAGAAGACCAGAGTTTGGAATAGAGCAACTTACACTTAGCCATGCATGCATAATATAAGACGTGTAAAATTTAAACTACTTCAAAACTAATGAAAGATGGAGAGACACACTTGTCTAACTGTTCTCAGGTAATAATGTGATGCCAATGGATATATTATGCACACACAAGGGGTGCTTGGCTTTGACTTGAGCTTATAACTTTGTCTTCATACTTGTCTTTTACACATATTTTAAATTCATATCAGCAAGGGATGAAAAATTGAAACAAGAACAACGTAGTAGGCATTTTGCATACATTATTATACATTGTCTCGCCTGATTACAGTGAGGAAGACAAGAGTGTTTTGGATGTACGTATGTACTCATGCAGGTACTCCAAATGGTGACTGTCTTCTACAATAATATTTGGGTGCAGGTACTAGTCGTACTTTGATACATTCATCTGTATATACACACATGACAGGGTATTATGATGTCATGTCGAGTCTATTTGCTACACATAAACGTCCGCTTTCAGCCCGTTCAATGATCGTCATACGATTTCTAGGTAATTCCTCACCGCTATACACTACTCGGACTATACCTGAGTTATGTGAATGTGGAAACTATTTTACGGTGAGTAGAAACTGATGTTTATGGATTAGGTAAAAGTCAAAAGGGCAGTTTGTTGTGGGTGAGAAGATAAATTCAAAATTGACGACAATCTCACTCATCCAGTTATCACTTACCCTTGCCTTTAGTTTGTCTGAGGACAGGTAAAAGGAAAATGATACTAAGGCAAGATCTACTGATCTGCTTCACGTTCCCGTTGGAAACCGTAAGCGAAACTATCCGACTGATGGACTGGGACTGAGGACGAGGATTTAGATGCCTTTACAGATTTAGCCGGGAGTGTGAAAAGAGTTGTAAAATTATTTTACGTGTTTGTCCTGAACGTAAACAGACTACGAGCATCTTTATGTGCTGGCAAAGGGAGAGCTCAAGATAGCCGAGTACATAGGTAGGTACATACGTATATTATTATCATAAATAAACTGTAGGCAATCTCAAATGTATACATGCATGATAAATAAGCAGAAAGAGATATACAGTTTACATAATAATGCGTGTATAATCCCACCAAAGTCAGTCCCTATTCTATAATTTGAATGAACAGAACAATCTACAGTTTGTCGTACTCGTAAAAAGCTCATCGTATAAGTTCTGGTTTGAAATTTAGTGGTCTTTGAATTTAATGACTTCATTTGGCCAACCCAAACCAAACCGAAACATCTCGTCCCATCATCCTTTCTATACTCTATTTTATTTTTACTTTTAAAAAGCATTCATAACCTGTGCCGAGATTACTCTGTAGACACACCATGCATGCAAAAATAAAATAGATACCTATTTATGCCTAATACAACAATGCTCCAAGTTATGTTATATCTGTAGTATATTCGTTCATTTCTCCGTTTTTGAAATTGGAATGTTTCTAATTAACACACGCTGAGAACGGCAGCACAGATTTAATTATACTAATGTGTATAACAAGGTCCACATAAATTTATACGTTTCATTTTCATTTTTTCCCTCTCAAAATTATTTTAAGGGCCCGCATTACAAGGAAATAAGACGATGCGACATGCATCCTAATTTGAAATTCGTTGTAAACGGCTGTACTCTAGCACGTTCATACTACCGGTCTAGAATACCAAGTTCCTTGGTTGTCTTGTCCGAAAGCCTGAGTTGCGTTAATGCAATACAGTAGCATCAGTTGAGTATCAGTAGCCTTTTAAGAAGGAAAAAACCGTAGACCAAAAAATAATCATGTCAGGCTCACTTCATACAATCTACAGCTATGCAGTTCAAACTAAGCTGTACTCTTGCTTACAACACCTATAATAATAATTATTGGAATATTTCTTATTCGATTGATAAGTGCATAGGCATATGAATATAAGCAAAATGCGGCAAGGTAGACTGAACGTGTCATGGAAGATTTGAATTGGAAGCTGTATAGCCTACAACGTCATGTCTGTATACAATCACAGTCAAACAAACCGTTGTCTTGTAGAGGTAGAAAATTGTACGTTGCATTCTTCTCTCGTTGAGAGAATGATGTCCGAGATGCACTACTGACTGCTTTGCAAGTACATTCTTTGAGAATTTAGACAGTCTCGATTACAATATTAGTAAATGACAGGCACAGACAGTATCATACTCTAGTATTTATAAGAGACAAGGTAGCATTCCATACAATCAATGTAGTAATAACTACACGATTAGACTGCCTCAGCATATTTACCCACCAGCCTATGTTACGTGTATCAACCTATATACATACATCACTGCACCAACGTACGTAAGGCCTGCAACAAAAAGAAAAAGTGAACTACCTACAACAACAACAATCGTAACTGCAACATTTATCAGGATATACCTACATAAAATCATAAATATATATACACAGATAGGTAGGGAGGTACGGGAGTACTTTCCGTCTCTTGCGTATGTATTTAGTTGGACATTTGAGGAGAATGAAAAATGTGGATGAGACAGCTAAAGTAAGCTGGAGCAGCAATAGCAAGTGAGAGAGGGAGGGTGAGAGAGAGATGAAAAAGCAGCAGCATTCATTATTTCATTGCATTTAAATCCTTCTGCTCTATTAGCTCTGTTATTATGCGTCTGCGAATGAGCAAAAACTTGTTAGTCAAGACAAGACAGTGCTAGAAAAGAAACAGAGATCACTTCAAAAACTAAACCAGAGGCTATCTTTATTGCATCGGCTACACAACACCCTGTGCTTATATGTAACTATAACTGACTTAAACCGAGCAACGCTACACAATACTTACCTACATGCCTTCCTTTAATACGGTCTAAAGCCATGGAGAGTTATTAGAGTTACGACGATGGGATGGCATGTCAGGAGATGATAGAATAGCAACAGCATTTATTTCGTTTCGTTTCAAAAATCCAATAAACATTGTCCACCACTTCCTTTCTTATTACTACTAATATCTCATTACAATATATAGGTATGTATTTCCACGGATCATATTGCATATTCCTAATGGTTATTGGTATTTCTCTGATCAGATCCCACATGCTCCTCTCACAGTCCTAAAGGTAAGTAACGCAATGGAGAAAAAATCTATGAATCCCAAAAACTGGTCAGAGATATGAGTTGGTCGGTTTGGATGATTCGTGGTTGCTGTTACTGCAACTCTAAAGATTTTCGTTTAAGGAATAAGTATCGTACCATTATATTACGATTACTTTTCAAAACTGACAGATTGCACAACAATAACAACAATGTATCTGTCGTTGTAGCTGTAGATATCTTAGCTTGTATCGTGCATGTTCCACTCACCCTCACACTCATCGTCATCGTCATAGTCATCGTCATCCCCCCTCCGCGTCCAAGACTATGGTTACATAGTTTTTATATACAATGATACCAACTCCGGTGAATTGCATGCAAAGATAGCGTCAACTCAAGGACCCACTCATGTCGACTAATCTGCCGTCGAGATTTATCTGCAGTCATCGTCTGGTACTTTGTAAAGCTGAATTTGTGAATGTAAATTTCGTACCCTTGCCTTGTGTACCCAGCTAGTAGCGTGGTTTAAACGATTTCCCGGCGAAAACGACAACGACACTGACTGTGTGGCATTAAATTCTTTTCATGTGTCAAACATGGGAAAAGACAAGGAAAAAAGATGGGAACAGTTTGATGGTAAGTTGGTAATTTGTGTTTGGCAAAAGTCCTTACTGATGCCGTTGTCATATCGTCATCCATTAGCCTCAGACACGAACGACTCGTGGACAGTATTTTATCATACATACATACGTAGGTATGTACGCTTATCATAATTTCTAAGTTGCACTCTAACTCTGCACTGCAATGTAATGCAATGAAATGTGGGAACTAGTAGGGACATTTTTTTACTTACAAGGTGTGCAAGTATGCAGGTATAGTATGTATCTACTGGTTTAATCTCTTCCGCAACGCCCAAAAGTCTAGTTGATAATTTGTGTATTAACATTTTTACGTATAATTACTTGTCTATGGATGGACGCAAGGTGCCTGTACAATAAATAATACAGGTGTAGAGATACAAAGACAGAGGCAGAACTGGTCAACATAATGGACTCAACGTGTGCTAGGTACAGCTCAAGGATTTGTTTGTCAAATGGACGGCATAAATCTTGACAATCTTTCTTTTGGAATTTTTGCAAGTTTTTGTAACAACAAAAAATGCATTCAAGGAGGTAATATCTTCCTAATATGCTTTGTTTATGGGTAACGGAAGACAGATTAGCATTTTATCATCTCACATTGGAACAAGATACATGCACAACAACCACAGGATATAGTCAAATGTCAGGGCTTGACTGACAGTGCAGTGCCAGTGCCAGTGCCAGGGCAGTGTAGCATCAAGCTGATCATGAGTCAAGCCAAACATTTGTGGGACCAAAATATCTGAATCTATATAATGTACCTACGTAATTATGTACGAAACTATAAATACATACCTACACAAGATTATGAATTATTCCTCTGTAATTTTTAATAATTCATACTCATACTAATGCACAAGCTCAAGCTGAAAACCACATTTCATCAAGTAAGAATGAAATTATACAAAATGAATAAATTTTTTCTCAAAGTTTCGCTGACCTACATACCAGACCAGAGTGTGGATGAATGAATACCCATCGGCAATAATTTATTACATTTCATTTTTGGGTGACCAGTTCTCTCTCCCTCTCGTGTTGTCTTGCTTTAATTGGATGAAGACAGACTTAAGTGGAAAATCATAAGTTTTCACTTTGTTCGCTTTCTGTCCAACTCGGACACATTGTTCTCTAGCAGACAAATTCAAAGTCGCTCATCCAGCCCAGATTGGTAATTACAATGATTCCATGCTTCATTCACAGTCACTATTATGCATTCCCCAACCTAAGTATAGGTTACCATGAATGGTCTCGTACATCCAGTTATATTTAGAGCAGTTCTGATTACCGAGACTGTTACACAACTGACTTTTCTTGTCACCCTGACCGCACTCGTACAACCAAAACGAAAACAAAACATGAACAAGGTGTCAGAACAGAGCTTTGAACACTGAGATAGATTGAAGTGTATTCATTAGGAAAGCACATGAGCGATCAGGACTTTTTTGGGTGGACAAGGAATAGCAATAGCAATAGCAATAGCCTATATATTGGACTGCATTTTTAAATTTTCTTCTCGTCGTCGACGCGAGTTGAACGCGTGCCAAGAAAAAATACGCAGATACACCTATGTACAGACAAACAGTGGACAGGTATGTATTCCCACGTTGGACTCTATGAGAACTGGAAACTCACTTTTATTATCTGCTCACAATACGAAAGAAACCAAGTAGCATACTTACTATTAATAAAATCATTATGTGGTCAATCAAGATATTATTATGGTAAGCAGCACATTGTACTCAAAGCAGTTTACCTGCTTTTACAATACCAACTTACTTCCCAGTTATTCTCTTTGCTGATTCTGATTGAGTTCATAGAATCAAATTCGATATTTACTCTCGGCATGCATGCTCCCTATGATGTACTGTGCCTGACAAGACTGGCTGGTTCTGGTTCTGTTTCTGGTTAAGCTACACCTTCTACCATCAAGGTATTGGTATTATTGCTAGATAATTGTTGCCAGACTAGACTGTACTCTACTGCGCTGTGATGTGCTGTGCTGTACTGTACGCAAATTATTAGACTGCTGTCTTGAATCGTTTGATGAAAAAACGACAGAGAGATCTTGCAAAAATTTTAATATTATGGAAGTGTGTCAAATTCTCATTTCGTTTCATTTCATTTCACTGGATTCCTGATGCATCTCAACGACATGCAAATCACTGTCAGATACGTACATTATATATATGAATATATCGGAGGAGCAGTGCTTAAGACTACAATTTGTATAAGGTGTATATACAGGTATACTGACTGGCTAGTTCTGCCTCTGCACGCATATTGTATATACCTTGCCAGCGACTTTTACTAAATTATAGTTGTGATTGTCTGCGTATGAATATGATAAAAACGAAAGATGTTTTGACTCAATGAATACAGGCGA
This sequence comes from Ptenothrix huangshanensis, assembly GCA_036851915.1. Taxonomy (NCBI): domain Eukaryota; kingdom Metazoa; phylum Arthropoda; class Collembola; order Symphypleona; family Dicyrtomidae; genus Ptenothrix; species Ptenothrix huangshanensis. The sequence continues at coordinate 1,515 of JAAXYX010001215.1, read as the reverse complement.
GACAAAACACACAGAGTTACACATTGCACAGGCAATTGATGACATTAGATGAAGCATGGGTCCCTTATCAACTACTATGATCTCGTAGTCTCATGCACACACTTAAGTAAAGCAGATTTCAACTACAAGTACAGCCAGCGAGTAACACTATATACCCATACTATCTAGCCATATACACATCTCTATGCTCAACATGAACAATTGGCCCATTAAGCACCTGCCGATGAAACTGGTTGATCTAGACTTGACTTGTCTTGACTCAAGTCACCTCACCAAACATTGTTGTAGCTTGTGTTTGTAGTATGCGCAAACAATCTACCATTGCGTTCAAAACTCAATTGGGTTACCTTATTAACTACTGTTTGTCGTTGATTTCATCGCTGGTTGTTTGTCCTACCCTGTACCCCTGTGTGAAATATGCACGTCAATGCTGTCTTATAATTATTTCTTTCAGCTCACTGACTCTGGCTCGACTGAGCTTGGAAAACGTTCAACATTCAAGAGCGAATGCTAATCGATCCCAATCGTCAAAATATTATTATTATTATTCCATATGCTTTATCGATGAAATCGAGTCTGAGCAAGAGAACATCAAGGCAAATGGGAGAAGAATGAAATCTGTGTCAAGCCAAATGCAAGTGAACTGACGAGCAGTTCAAATCTACTCGTTGAGTCTCTACTCGTAATTTTACCCTCGACATTTCCTCCTTGAAGTACCTACACAACTATGTATGTAAATGGTGATGACTATATGGATGGTTTCGATTTCGATTTCGATTTCCAAGAGTAGCTGCTGCACCTACTGTACCACACCACTACCGTACTTGTACCTGTGTCTGAACACAAAAATTCCAATGAATTGGAGATTTGGCAGTCTAGCCCAGAAACAAAGTAAACACAGATTACTGAGAAAGTTTACCTTCGGCCAGAATTTTAAACGACGAATTTTAATTTCTGTTGGTACGGAAGTTGATGTGAGGATCAGTATGAAACCAATTAATGTTGTCCAAGTTCTACCTTCAGTACCTTGAAAACTGAGTTCCAAAATAAATTGGGTGGAACTGGAACAGAATGGAACTGCCAACATGGAATTTTTGGTAGAACTTTAACGGAATAGAACTGACAAACAGGGGCATTTTAGTTTCTACTTAGTTTATTGTCCGAGAAAAAAAGGAATAGGCGTAGGGCCCCTGGAGGGGGGCAAATTTCCCATTTACGTAATGTTAAAACGCTGGGAGCCCTTCGGGAAATTTCTCGAACTCCCTATCAGCTACTGAATTTTCGGTAGTATTGGAACTGGTTGGAACTGACTGAATAATGAGAATAGGAAGTGGATCTTTAGATATGGGAAAAATTCGTATACAAAAAAAACTGAAGAGGGAACAGACATGGAGCTAAGAACTATCTGGAACTGATAGGCCAGATGTGAGGTAGGAACGGAAGGGACTGACGAAATCGTGAGAAGAAACTTTTAAACAGTGGAACTGAAAATGTTGGGAGTAGGGCAACACTAAA
>JAAXYX010001214.1:0-25300 GCA_036851915.1 Ptenothrix huangshanensis | reverse complement strand
GTTTTAATGAAAAAAGTCTCCGTTTCGGCGGGAATGTGCGCCGAAATTTTTTTTTATTTTTTCCATTAGTTTTATATGGTTACCAGGGTCTAACAAACAAGTTTCGACGTCTGCCCTTAAACATTTCCCGAGACTACCTTGCCGTGTACATATGTACGTATTAATGTCCCTACCGATCTATACGATTTCCCTTCAACCTCGCAATCCAACCAAACCACGCCAAACCAAATGAAGCCAAGCTAAGGGAAGCAAAGTCAAGCCAGGCAGAATTTCCCAAGCACAGCACCCACACGAACATGAACGATGAACATGAACAAATAAAACGAATAAAACTACTACCATTTTTTGTCTCATTTTTACCTACAACGCATAGTACCTTGGTTGTCTGAGGCAACTACACTGTAAAAACTGAATGCATCCAAAGCCAAAAACCATAATCGTATCTTATTTTTTATAAAACTATGAATGCGTCTAACGTGTAGCTCATCTCACAATGTAAGATTCGTTTTTGATGCAGTTAAGTTGAGTTTAGGTGGACTTACTTAGAGGCTGTCATATACCTAGTTGTATAAAATAGGTCTTGTGTTGTTGGTACCCAGATGCGTTGCTCCTTGTTTTAAGATGCTTTAGTTTTTAGTGTATTTACATCTGCACATTCATTTTCCTACATATTTTACGATTGTGACTTCAATACTATGCTGCAGTCATACAACACAATATAATGACCATAACCATGCCATTGCATCATTAGCATTACAAGTTCCTTCGTAAAATTCTTTTTTTTCCTCGATGGTATTTGCCATTTTGAAACCCATTAGAAACAAAAGAACAAAGGACTGGTATGCACAGTATTAGCAATGAGTTGAACCAAAATGTAAAATGAGAAAAGACCAAAACTAATTAACGCTGATTACACAGACACATCTTTGCACAGAATTTTGACCAATTCGGCAAATCTTTGCAGACTTATCGTTAGTAGGACACACAGTCCAAGTAATCTTCATGTTATATTTTTTTTAAATATTCTATAAGAAACTGGGAAGCTAACAATAAATACATAATTGTTATTATAGAAACAATTATTTATTTATTTTCAATAAATACAAGGGATTAGATTATTAATACTTTTTCAATGGGATGTCTTTTCATTTATTTTACACATGCCTTAATTCAGCACACCATGAAGTTTTTGCCTCCCTTTGAAATAACAATGTGGTACAATTCATACGCTAAGAAATAAAAGACGATACTAATGGAATACAAATTGAACACCATGAACCATTAGTTTGTTAGCAGGGTCAGGAAGAAAGGAATTTACACGTGAACCAATTCAAAGGCTACATCTAATGGCTAATGGTTAATCGTTCCCAACCGATAATAAAGGGGATCAAGAGAATTCGGAGAACTTAAGAATGAAAGTCAGGAGCTATATGATACAATTGTAGGAGCATATTACCTACTAGTATACCACCGGGCAGCAGCAAGAAGTTCTCGCCCTCCCTCTGAACCATCATCAGAGAAAATTCTCAAAGGAGGAAAAAACAGCAAATGGAGAAACAGGGTTTGGCCGTTTGGCGATGGTTTGGTTTTTGGTTTTAGTATGACCATGGCCAGACTAGCTTGATGGACACTGGACAGTCATTAGTCATTAGCGAAAAGAAGGAGAAAAAATGAATAAAACAGGTCTCTCTGTTCGGTTCCATTTTCCATTCGTATCTGTAAAGCAAACCGACGTCTTTTTTTTCGTAAATGGAAGAGCTTCTTGCCTTCAGTGTACAAGTTGAAGGAGGCATCACACAAATGTCTAACCATAAAGTATAGAAGGAACCAGAACTAGCGTAAGGACTAGCACAGCGGAGAGTGGGATCCTTTCGTAACTGCCATTTAAAGATGCGAAAAGAAAGCGGTGCGATTGTAGGTTGCTGCGTCGCTGACTCTATTCTACACTTATATATACACTACACGACTTCACATCTATCATCACTTTTTCCAAATCTAAATTCTAAATCGAAATCAAAGAGAGACCACGAATACGTACGTGCCTTATATTTTTGGATTCTAAATACCACAAAAGACACTAGAGATAAAGGACGGTAAGTACCTACCTACGTACACTTATAATTATATTATTGTATCAAGCATGGAAACAGATAGGCATGTAGATCTTTCTTCCGGAAGTACAAAACAAGGTATCTGCATTTTAAAAATCTATTTCAACAAACAATGCTGGAAAATCACTAATCATACTTTCCAAACTAAATCCACTCAAATGAGATTTTGAAACGATCTCCATACTTTTGCTAAAAAAAAACAAGAGCTTTCATTTTGAGGGGGTGCAAGTACTACAAGCAGTAACACAAATGAAGAAGAAGGAAACGGGCAGTACGTTTGCTGATTTCAAAAATTAAAACGTGTCACCTGTTGGTACCTTATATTATACTGAGCATATTTTAAACGCTGCACGTAGAACAATTTCCATTAAAGGAGCGCTAATCGTAGTAAAGTACCCCTATAGCCATAGCTCACAATTAGTACAGACGAACACCCGAACACCTATAGACAGTTGGAGTAGATTAAATAGACACCATACCGATACCATAGTACCACATTACCACTACCACACCAAATGATATATGATACCGCACGCCGCACAGGCAAAGTACGCAGGCATGCACACATGTATACCTATGCTCGGTCGACACTTTCGTCATCTTCAACTTAATGGATTTGAGACACGAAAAATCTTCCACTGCAGATCTTGGTGATGTTCCCACGGTTTCCCTCATCACTTCATTTGCTTCTAACTAGAAGACATTACAAGTTTTAGCAACTAAAGAGCAGAGTACCTTCGTACCGTCTGCGAACCATACCAGTGCTACTGCCACTACCATACCAACCCAACCGAATGGATTCAGAACCGTTCGACTCGACTGTGAAACGGAATTAGTTTTAGTTCCGTCGGTGCAAGCCCATGGTCTAACATATATCGTCTAACGTCAAAAAGTATGCATGCAGACAAATAACTGCGTAGTTGCTCAAATACTAATAAAAGAATTGAAACCATTTGAATACACTACAAGTAATCATAGTTCGATTCAAAGAGTAGTACGCACGGCGTACTAGAAAACTGCAGAAAAATTAAATTAATTAGCAAAACAGAAATGTAACCATAGCTTACTTGGTGAAGGACACGATATAACGAAAGAATGACTCCGTGATGAAATAAAATTCGCCAGGTTTGTCTGTTGGTGGACGATTTTTCAGCTTAATAAGATCATTCAACAGCTCCTTTATTCGTTCCGCTACTTTTTTGTTTTCAAGCACCACATGATGATTTTGATTTTCTAAATCCTGAAAAATATATTAAAAACATATTAAAATGTAGCCAATTATAGCCGTCTGGAAAAGCTACTTTTTATCCTCCCCTAAGAAAAAACCAAAACAGTATGAATTTTGATGTATTTACCTACGTAGATAATGCAAATAAGTAGCTATTATTAATTTTAAGCCGAAATGAGTGTTGGTTTCATTCCAGCGCAATGAAGACGGGAAAATCGAAAACGCATAGTACGTGATAAAACAATTTAAGACAATTTACCTCGCAAGCGGAGCATGGTGCATGGGCAACTGAAAAAATTGTACTGCTAGGGAAATATTTTTGTAGAATGCTCCAGGTTCTAGCGTTGATGGGTCGACGAATTCCAACTTCCATACTTAAAGTCCCTAAAGCATAAAAACAATGAAAAATATAAAAGTATTATTGATATACCCAACCCTAATTATTTCATAGTCTGGAACATCAAATTGCCAAATGTGATTTCTGTAGTCAAATATAATCAAATTATGTTAGTTTTGTACCATGAGAACACATAATATCCGCATTGAGGTCTTGCACTATAGTACTCTGACTGGATTCGCTACATTCGGCTAATAAATCCTGAGCTTCAGCGGTAGTAGCCCGAGCTGCCCTTGCCCACCCTTTCCACTTCCTCAAAGATGATTTAGATATCCAGACTTTGTCCTCCCAAACTTCGTGAGTGTAATCATCTGGTTCGCCCATGACCTTCCGATGATTCTCGATTTTTTTTAAAGTGGACTGTGCCATGTCTTGTACTCTTTTATGGTCGGCTTCTAAATCAATAAGGTATCTCTGTTGTCGGCACTCGGTGACAACACACTCAGAACACAGGGCATCTTCACCTTGAAGTCTCACCGCAGTACAGTTTTGACCCTCTTCGCCCCCGTACTTGGCATAAAGAACATTTGCCACCACACTTGGAATAACTTTATAAGGTGCACTTGTAAGGCCAGTAGGAAGAATCAGTTTACCATGGGGACACTGAATATCTTTAACTGATAATAAGGGAACACTTTCCGTACTAGGACTCATCCAAGATGTCATCCAAGCGTATGGAAGAAAATCCAGATCTTTGACTGGAAAGGAAATTTCATAATCTTTAGCTTTAGTCAGAGCTTCCTGAGTACTTTCTTGCTTTGCATCCTTGGCATTTTTCGCGTCCTTGTTTTTCTTCCCAAAAATATTATTTTCCTTGCTTTTCTGACTTTTGGGTGGCAAGGTTTCCTTGTCTTTCTCTAACTTTGAAGCAGATTTCGATTGCTGAGAAGCACTTGGTTTTACTTCTTGCTGTTGTTGATTTTCCAGATCTTCGTTCTCATTGGACACAGCTCCGGGAGTTGGTTTTTTTCCTGGTATGAGAAGTTTGTACAATTCCTCCACTGACGTTTTTCTATCTTCTACGTACTGTGCTTTTATTTCTCGTTCCTTTTTCGTCGTTTGAATTTCGGACTCAAATGTTGCATCTTCCACATCAATCAAGTTCTTTAAATACTCGGGAATTTCGGGATCGGGAGGTGGTGACTCAATAAGGCTTTGATGTGTGTAAACGAGCATGTATGCTCCAGTAGATTTATAATCTCCAGTTTTTTCAACTTTGATGGTGGAGTCCTCCTCTTCCTTTTTTGCCGTTTTTTCCGTCTTACTAGCCTTTTGCTCCAAAACAGCTTCATCATTAAAAATATGCCAGGCTCCAGTTCGGATATCTCGAATATAGGCAACATAATGCCCGGAAGAAGCACTTCTGCCGTTATGGACAAGGTATCCAGTTAACTGGTATTTGTGTCTGTCTGGATTGTCACTGCCTTCTGTAGTATTTGTCTCCTGGATATATGGGGCCATGTCCAGATATTCTGGAAATGTGTAGGGTGTCGTCACTTTCTTCTTTCGTCTGGTATCCCTGCGAAATAATAAGTCGAAAATTGAGTTTATATAAAATTATTGACTGACTGAATCAATAAATATTTTCGACAAGCTAGATAATTACCCTGTTTTTTGAATAACTCCCGGGGGAATTAGTTAAAACAAAGAGCTCCAACGGAGGGAATTAATGCAAAGGGGGAATTAATCGAGAGGAGGAAGTATTCTCTTTCATACTTATGTTATACGTTATGCGTAATCATAATAATTAAGGAATTAATAGAGAGGGGGAATTGATCGAGGAAGGGAATTATTTCCATCTTTTACTTCTGAGGGGTGGGAATTAATACAGAGGGGGAATAATTAGTGAGAGGGAGTTATTTGAAGAAATGCGGTACATATTTTTTATATCAATTCATTACGTACTTGTCGTAAATGAAGCGCAAAAGTTGTATATTCAAAACTGGCGGCAATTTTAAAAGTTGGAAACGGCGAATCGCATCAGTCTTGCCAACACATTTTTGACAAAGATACTGATTGTCACCAACAAGTTCTTCTTCTGTGAAGAGAGTTGCAAATGACGCTGCTGTATCCTTGGCCCCCATAACGCACAGGTCAATCTCTGTAAACTTTTCTTGGGTAGATGTTTTACACGCACATACTTTACATTCAGTTTCGTACTTCCATGTCCCTTCGAAGGCACGAGTTAACTCACTGCTTACAATGCCTTCGCTGGCCAAGTGAGATAACACGGACATAAAAAGCTTCGCGAATTCTTGAGCATCCTGCTGCTCTCCAACATCGAGGTTTAAAGATTCTATCAATGTCGTTGGATTGATTGCACTAAAATTATAAAAGGAAATGTGGGTAATTCATTCAATTCAAGTCAAACTTCCAACGCATCTTTGTTATTGCTATAAAAAGCTGCTAAAATTATTACTTTCAGCACTAAAGTAAACGCATTTTTTAAATAAAGAAAATCAATTTATACCAAAGAAGTACAAACAGGTACCTTCGTTTCGAAAACTTCATTCGTGCAAACATTGCTTGAAGTTGCCCAAGTGGGCACAGTGGTTCATATTTATCACATATAGCGCTGAAATAGGTTGGTTTCCAACTCAAAATAGCCGGTCTGATGATGGGATTATGAAACCAAAGTTGCAGCAGTGCATTTACATAGCAGGTGGTTCCCAAATTAATTATACCGACGAAATCATCTTCTTTGCGGAATTCTGAATTTGTGTCTTCATCAGAATTTTCCTCACTTCCACTTGTTGTCCATGATTTCTCACCCAGTGCCCAAAGACAATAGGGATTTTTTCTACAGTTTCGCCTACAAAGCAATAACAAAGATACTTACTTCATTCTCAAAAAAATATGTAGGTAGCATTATAATTGTATACTAAAATTCTTTGTTTTAAAATAAATGACAATGACAAAAATTGAATAAATAAAGCAATTCCTAACTTACTTGCATTTGTAAGGACATCGAGGCAAGCCTGGCCCACGTAACCTGTATGCCTGAAGCATGTGCTCGATACTGACATTTTCCGGTTTGGTATTTTCGACCCATTTCCAGGGTGCAATTTCAGCTTTAATTGGAGGCATTAGATCTTGTTCAATTTTAAACAGACCATTCAGTGTTTAGTAGTCCAATTTTTCCTGATAAATGATAAACAAAAGTTACGTGCAGCCAAATATTGATGCGCGGCATCCATTCTACACTATAAATTACCAAAAAGAGAAGCTTTACAAAGTCACTTGACCTAATAAATGTAATTGCAACACGACTCAGTTACCAGATACAATGAAAATCCTTTAAACAAGCGTAACAGCACACACAAAATATCAAAATCATGTGTTTTTAAGTTTTAAAAGCTTGTAGTTATAACTATCAAGTACTGTAAGATATGTTATTATTATATTTGATGTACTCCATGTCACATGTAAAAATCCGACCTAAGTACATTACAAGTTACAATCATACATCCACAAGCAAGAAAGACTCAATACTAGGATAATGATTTTTAAAAAGTATATAGAAAAGCGTGGACACCGGGGATGGATGGTGACGATCTAAATACAGCTAAAAGCACTCTAACTACACTATGATGATGAGGAAGGACTGACAAAACTTTGAACTTTTAATAGTACAAAAGTAAAAGCTATGCCAAGTTGCTAGTCATTAAAACTTAATAAATACCTGCCTATAAACTATCACTAAATCACTACTATTCATCGTCATTATTTCTTATAATACACAAACACGGTACATGAACTCCATAATTCTTTCACATCCCAGTAATATTCAAAAACAGTTGATAGTTTTAATTATTACAATTACTTTGTAATCATCAATTATAATTCTCTAACGATCTAAGAATGATTACCTTCCTTTCCTCAGCTATAGCTGCCACCGATGACGATGACCGAAATGAGGCGCGACGCGACGCAAAATCCCAAAAAGTGTCGTTCACAGTCAGAATTCAATTTAAAACGAAAAACAGGAATCGGAGAACCGAGTGGGGATCAGAAGATGAGAATCAGAATGAGAAAGTCAAGATGAACGTGATTTGATTTACTGTCCAATGGTAGAAAGGTAGAATTGGTAGCTACAGAAGTTGAAATAGAAATTAAAAGCGAATGTCGGTCGGTGACTGGCGAGGGTGACGACGGTGACGGTCGGAAGGAAGGAACCGAGAAAAATGTGGAAAGGAGCAGAGATTATGACGCGTCGCTGTCTGACCAGACTTTGACTTGAACTATCCGTTACTCTCGTTGACTTTGGTCGAGGAGAGTTTACCTGTTCTCACTTACAGCTAATTGCAATTAAGTTTTAGGATTTATTTGTTGATGCGACGTATACACACGTACAACCTAACGTACTGTTTGTATTTACCTTTCAATCGCGTTCGACTTTCCACTTGCAGTGAGAGTTGGACATTCTGTTGGTTGAACAATTTAATTCCAGCCGTACGGGACGAGAACCAATGAAGAGCTCGACGGTTCAAATTCAAGTCACAAGATTCTTCACGCGCCAAGAACGACGATCTCCTTTTGGGCACTGCCTTCAACTTCAACTTCGTCGATTCCAAAATCGAAATCCAATTTCTATGTCTCCAGCTCCAGCAAGTGTTCACCCATACCCATACACATCAGCTTCTCCAGAATTCCAAAATTCTCCTGGAAGCTAAGCGAATTGCAGAGCTAGAGCCAGCTATCCAGTAATCCAGTCCAGTGGTCCTATGTCCCTTCCAGTTATTGCTGTACCATCAGTCCATCAGTATTCATCTTTTTAGGCTGTCAATCCTTAGCAACCAGTAGCGCCCGTAGGAATTTTTTGTCGCAAAAGCCCTGGAAAATAACTAGATCTTATCCAGTGCGCAATTGTTAAAAGCTGGACCTTATCTAGTGTAAATTATATAAAAAAAATGCTCGCCTTTTCCGTGTAAATTTTTAAAAAATACGGCGTTTTCGTGTTAATTTAAAAACTGTGCCGTTTTTGTGTTAAGTTAAAAAACAGCGTCGTTTTCTTGTTAATTTTTTAAAAAAACTGCGTCTCTTTGGTGTAATTTTTTTTAAATGTGCTTTTTTTGTGGAAATAAATAAGGCAGTGTATTTTTAAATCTTTTGTAGACGTAGGCCTATGCCTAGTTACGCTACTGATAGAAACTAGGAATCCTTGCTTCAGTCCCAATTTCCCAATCCTACGGGACACCTACTTCCAACTTCCAAGTTACGTCCAAAGGCACGTCTAAATCTCATTTTTTTTAATTATCAGTGAAGTAATAATTGATCCATTTGTTTTTTCAATCGTGTATCGTCTTAATTGATAGTTTTTGTTATTACGTAAATGATCAAATGTCAGACGTTCGAGAACCGTATTAATTATTGTAGGTAAATGTCATTCTTGATTGCCATTGCCAGTTGCAGTCTTTTTCTGTGTTCTGTCCAGCATTGTTAACTGACAACTGAGCTTTACTTTCCAAGTCAGATTACATAATCCTATGATAACGAAGATAGATCGGTATTTGATTTAAATAATTTTCCACTGGAATGTTGACTGGCTGTGCGTAGTGCATGGAAGTAGGGTACATGTGCTGTGGACATACCATATGACCATTTCCCATCTACATATATGATACTTGCACTGTCAATGCCAATACTGACTGCTACTACTGCTGATGACTTAAATATTATCCATTATCCTTGTTAGCAGTTATCATCGTATCGTATCTTACATGTAATTACATAGGATTAGGACTGACGACTAACGATACGAGGTACGGAGGTACGGGGGATGGTGCGGAGGTAAGATTTATAGCGACGTCATCAATAAGTCATAGTTTAGAGTGAATCACGAGTATTCCAAATGTTTTGATTTTGCTGTCTGCTGACTGATGCTGAGAGAGTAATTATTTTCAATCTTGGATAATATAATTACTTTGATCGTGGAGTATCGAAATCTTAGAGCTAGGAGTTCAGCGCTGTAATTTTACTCCATCAATCTACTATCCACTATGTTTAATATGTAGTGCTGGGGTGTACCTATCTTTTTACCCGTGTGATTATTTACTTAAACCATTAATGGTATTAGTCATTATTTTTGGTCTTCTATCTCTTATGATAATTGATATTTTAAAATTTGTGCGCACTTTCGTGATCTTTATTTGTATTTATAGCGTAGTTTGGATCTTAATTGTCATTTGTTATACTAACTATAGGATAGCAGTTCGTGATAGATAAACGCTGGCCATAAACACCAAGACCAAGAACAAGACCAACACGAACTGCAAGATGCTAATGGGTGTGACCAGGAACAGAAGTAGAATCGGAGTGACAATGACAATGTCACAGTGGCTAACTTTTGCTATTGCAGTTACAGGCAAGTACCTAATTATTGATTGTTATGTTATTTAAGCCTAATTGCTTTTTAAATGTTGAGTGGCTAGTGAGATTGTCGTTCAGGCAGTATCAGTGTTAGTGTTATCATTGTTATGATGCTAAATGAAGTAATGATCATGGTAAACATGCACTGTAGGCGCACATAGTTGTTTATACACATATTTTGCCTGTAGAAGGAAGAATAATTATTATTTTACTTTGAGTCATACGCATAAGGAACCTTAATACGCAAAACTTAAATTGTTTTTAAAATGTCAGTAGTCGTACATGTTTGTTTTGGTGGGTTGTAAGACGTTTAGTATTACGATAAAATTATGCATGACATTTTAGCTGTGTTATTAGTGATTATGATGTTGCATTATGTACTATTATTGTGGAAAAATTCCATAAACTACCTATTGTTAATCTGTTTTTCATTCGTCAACATTTTAGCTCTTCAAGCTGTGAGTGTTACAGCGACAAAGCAGCCCAAACTGGTAGTGAAGAGTGATGAAACGGCGATTTTAGATGCTCCATTAAATTTTTATGCTACATTAAAATATCCGGATAAACCCGAGTACTTCATATCATGGCAGGAGAACTGGCCATACGAGCGTGATAAAATGGTAATGATCGATTTATTAAAGCTCAGTGGACATTTGTTTTTGATGCTTTAAGTTTTTTACGATCTAATTTTTTTCTCTTTTTAGCATCTTTTTGTTGAGGCGTTTCTTTTGTTATATTTCAGGAAACTTTAAACAAACAAAATAATTTTACGTCCAGTTGGAATTTAACGTATTGGTCGAAAGATCATTATCAGGGTGAATTTGCAATCACCGTGATAATTTACTACAGGTTTTTCGGAATCTACGTTAATGTGGATACTCAACTGGTGCATTATACCATTACCAGTAAGTTGTTCTTATGGCTACGTATGATGTACAAAATTAATTAAGTATAACTCAACATGTGCACATTTACTTTTTTTTAATTTCAGGCACCTTTACTGGTAACTTTGATGTCCTCCAAGGAGGGGTCCAACGGACCGACCCAGTTCTTGTAGATACAAAACGAGAAACGGAACTCAGTGCTAATTTCCATGATCCTTCAAAGTACTTGGCTACAGCGGATAACATTACTTATACCTGGTATAATAACACTAGTTTCATAGCAAATACAACGGATCCGATTTTGAAGCAAAATTTAACGAAAGAAGGCGTATATTATTACAATGTAACTATATCAGCTTTGTTCAACTCGAGTAATGTGAACACTTCCGTTATTAAAACTGGAACGCTGGAAACTAATATTACAGCTAAAGGTAATGTTGAATGTAGATGGTGTGTCTATCTAAGAACTTAAAGTAAATGACATCAACGTTTTCTTTAGAACGAGAAGTTAATGAGCGACTAGCTTTCATGTTTTACGCATAAGATAAAGAAACAATTTTTTGTCAACGTTTAAAATCGTCATGGTGCAGCAAAAAGGTGATCAATTATCAATAATCGTACATTGTACTTTGTAATTCTATTTTTGTTTTCATCGTCGTAGTTCCCGTAGTCAACTTGACGGTGACAGGTCAAACGTGGTTTCCACATGGGAAATTATTGGATTTAAACGTGTCTTGTGATGGATCGGCTCCGTATACTTACTGTTGGCAACTTGTTGTGGGCCCGTATAATGTGACGGGAAACGAAACTTGCGATCTGCCAACGGTAACAAATGATTGCGAGTTTCCAATTACCAGGTATTTCCAACAAGCTGGAACCTACTCGTTTTTAGTTATTGTCAGCAACGATGTTTCACACGTGGTCAATCAGTCAAATGTGCACGTTTACATTGTACACAAGAAACAGCAATTGTCCATCATAGTCGTTCCTGTCAGCTGTAGTATAATTGCCATCGTAATTATCATTTTTGGAGTTGCGTATTACTTGGAGCATCAAGTCAAGTACGTCAGCAAACTATTTTTTAAATTTAATTTTAACTTATAAACCGTACCATTTTTGCCATTATCTGCATGCTAGTAGCACCTGTTATGTGGCCTGCTTGTATATTTTAAATTTTATTTTCATCCTTCGCAGGTACAACGTGGAGGTAGCAGACTTTGACTTTGGTCCAGATACTGACATATCTTATGTGACATTTATGGATCGCTTACGAACCGCTATGTCAAATACTGGCACTCCCACACACACACGACTGATTGGATCCACGTCCACAGATGAACCATCTCTTACCAGGTATGGCACTCTTAGGAAGACTTCTCGCTCTCAGTTTAAGTAATGTTTCCCTCCGGTATTCACTCCGATTAGTAATACATAGTGGCGTGGATGTGAAGTGACTTCTACAATGCATTTATTTAGCGCTATCATTTATCACGACGGTTACCAGTTTTCTATTGGTCTATTAGGTAATATACTTAAAACTCAACTACATGACAAGTCAAGGATAAGGTTTCTTTCTTTTTTTGATGATGATGAAGAGGTGGCTACCTTTCAAGTAGCCATGGATTTCTTAATTTATTTTTAATATTGTAGTTCCTAATATCTGAAAGGCTGAATTTGCAACTATTTTTCACGTGGATATAGCAAGTAGCAACTATCTCTATTGTGTGACATCTTTTTTATGTGGTCGATGATCATACTGGTTTTGCAGTTATTACTATTAGGTAGAAATCGTTTACCTCCTTTACGAAACAAGGGTCCACATTTTGCAATTATTGGCCTTTGGTAATTATGTACATTGCTATTGCTTAAGATTTTTGCCATACGCAGTACTTTGTATTTTCAATTTGAGCACATAGGTATATATATGTAAGTAATCACGTTCTTCGTATCAAAACTTGAGCTTGTTGCGTAAGGTTCAGTGCTTTGTTTAGATATTCACTGTTTAATTGGAGTTTCTATATTTGCTGATGAAAAGTTACCAAATACTTCCAGTAATAGGGCAAACTAAATAATGAAAAAAAATTGCTCCATCGTTTTTTCTTTAATACGTGGGTTTGGTTACGTAGTATCCTCGGTATCCCCGATCACGCAGAGGGTGGTGGGTGTATCGCATAGGTACTTAGTAGCTATAGAATTTTTAGTAATAAGAGTGTCAAATCAACTTAACTTGATAACTGATGACTTCGCGGTGCTGTGGTGGCGGCTAGTCAGCTCTAATCATTTTATTTTATTTTATTTAGTTATTTAATGTATATATGCTTTTACCTTTTCTAAGGTGGCTTGTGTAGCCATCAGTAATGTTGAGTAGCATTCTCCTTTCTGATTTCTTGTTTTCTAGTCTAGTATTAGTGTGTCATTTGTATACATTTTACACGTAAGTAATTATAATTTTATAATATTATTTCTTACATTACGAACTGTAGGTAGGGATGACATTTTAATTTGAATACAACTCCTATATTTAATTTTATCATGTGAATAAATATTCTTCATATTGCTTTGCCTTCTTGTGAAAAATGTGACTTTTGTATGATTTATTATTTACACTTCATTTAAAGTAGTCTAGTTTTTACGTTGATTTATGTATCTAATTTAGATTTAGACATTGTTCTGCGAAAAGAATGCTTGCGCCTAATACATTTTTTAATTTTTACCCCGGCGATTACGATTACCTAGTTATTGAATGCAAGGGAAATATGATTTGTTGGATTGCACTAACTTAACATAATAATATATATAAAGAAATTTGATTTATCAACCTTTTTTAACTTTTTTGCGATAATAGCACTGGATATTATTTTACGTTTTTGTTTTCTGAAAATATGCTTTACTCCCAAATATGAAGTTCCTAAGGCCTCCTACGGGTGAAATGAATAAATTGTAGGAATGAATTCCAAGTGGTATGCATTTCGGAAGAAGCCTTGAAATATAGTTGGATGTTTTCAAAAAATGTGATTCCACGAATGGCTGGTTGATTCATGCAAAGATAATTATTCTTAAAGTCGGTTGAGTAAAGGTTTCGTAATTTTAGGGTTAAATATAAGTTTATGGTTATAATTTTTTTCAGTGATTGAATTGAAATATCTGGTGGAAACGAAATGTCAGACTATCCTACCAGCTCCTTGTGTATTGACTGTTGGATTTTTCCTGTGATATGATATGAAGAAATCAATTTGGGGGCCTAGCTATTTCTCACACCGTCAACCGTTTTCGAGTTTTCTTCACCGATATGAAAATTCCTAATCTTAGTAATATTTAATTACATTTAATGATGATAATGATACTGTTTTTTGTCGAAAGGATCAGTATATGTAACTGTATTATTATTGTTTGTCTTAGCTTCCGCAGTATTCTCCATAGTAGCTTATTAATATTTTGTATGAGCGTAGTGATGCCTAAATAATGAGAAAGGAAATGTAGGTAATATTAATTGCGTACGAGACTGTATGGTGGATTAACTCGATGATTATCTTGGTTTCAATACAGTAACTTCATGTAAGAGGTGAATTATATTGAGATTTCTATTTTCTGTGGTTATATAGTTTTAAAACGGCATGTATGTCCATTGGGTTAGAAGATTAAATTTGGATCAAAAATGTTGTGTACAATGTGTTACAATAAAGACGTAAAGAATCTAATTAACTTACCTATTACCTATCTTCCCACCGGTGTAGATAAATGTCATCTTTGTGTTTAACGATTAGTTATTTAAATAAAAAGCACAGTGGTTAATTTTGTGCCCTGGCAATCTATTAACTGTGTCAACTTTTTATTATGTCAACAATTTTCCAAACTTAGCCAAAGGTATTATTTGACAGGGGAAGAATTTGTGTAGCATTGAAATTTAATAATTATATTTAATTATTAACGTTTGAATTCTAATCTAATAATTACATACTTACGTATGGCTAAATGCATTTTACATACTATCTATAATTACTCGTAGAGATTATTCGACCAATACATGAGACAGAATCAACTTTATTTACATGTAATATTTACATCATCATTTTTGGCAGTCCAAAGGTTGGGGTTGTTGTTATTGTTATTTGAAGTACTTCTGTTATGCATAAATATTAATGTTAGCTATATATAATTACTTACTTTGTTATTACCAGTTTTGAAATATTCTACCTCAAATCAAATAAATAATACAGCATTAATACGCTATAATTACGAAAAAAAACTTGATTAATTATAATAAATTAGGAAACCTCGTTTGCAATATTTACATTGTGTTTTTATTATAAAAGAAACGTACTGGACATATCGTTGGAAAAGTTTGTTCATAACAAATATTTGATGTTTATAATTTTGTGTAGTTTTAGTTTGTGATAAATAGTTATTCGTAGTGTCATAAATTATACATATTATTTAAGTTATGTACAATTTAATTACTTTACAACTACTTTGTAAAATGTGTATGTAGTATTAGTTTTAGGGCGGAATTTAAAATTAATCGTGTAGTATTTATATTAATGTACATACTAACATAATTACTTATAAATATCCTACATTGTAATTCCCATATTATACAATTTATAATGTTTGGCAAGTATCACTGCTTAGGTTCGGGTAAAGTTTCCACCTAAATTGGTTATTGGTAATTATTTAGAATTACAACCACGAATCCTCGGTCTGCGGAAGTAGAAATTTTGAAGTTTATGGTTGTTTTCGTTGTGCTCTGCTGATTTTGAGAGTCTTTCCGTTTATTTTGTCAAGAAGTTCTTGGCGATGACGATTTGTCTGGACTGGTTTTTTTGTTTATGTACAAGTTCTTTATGATTTGACCTGTTATGAAATTCGCCTATTATTTGAAGAATTCTCATCGCTTCCTCCAACGTCTAGATCATCATCGTCTTCGTCTGCATCCTCAGAAGATCCTCCACCATAATTCAGGGAAAACCAAACGCTCGTTGGAACATTCTGGCATCCTATTTAAAGTAACCAAGAAATACATGAATTTAAATTTACGTAAAAGAATGAGAACCTCTTCGAATTTTGATACACAATATCGCTGCGATGAATATCTGTGTAATTATTAAATATTTATATAGACTCCCATGCAGTGATAACATTTTTATAATCAGATTTTTTAAAGTACTTATATATCCACCTTGGTAAAGGGATCGAAGTTCTCTGGATGTTAAAGGTGGATTCAAATCACACGGAGCTCCAATAATACTTAGCTGTGGTAATATTCCACCAGAGTTGTCATGCATGACTGTCGTCGAATCTCGGATTTTCTTGCTACTTGTCTGCAACAGGATTAATTTAATTCAAATTTAATCTCAAGGTTTGGAACTACACTAGTATTCTTAATACAGAAGTGAAATATTTCGTTTAAAACTGAAGCAGAAGACAAATCCTAGGATTCAGATACAACAATAAATGGAAATTAAAAGTAAATTATGAAGAAGGCTTACATCCTGCAAATGTTGGAGACAAGAAGTGGGATGGGAATGATTGGCCCAAACATCCGTGAGTTCTCCATTGGTCGTCACTTGTCCAGTGACACCAGCCGTGAACAAAATAACGTTCTGATGATCTGCAGATTGTTTAATTAAATGAAGTAGAATATCTGAGTTACTTTGATCGACGAGAAGGATGATTCTTTTTGCCGCACAGCGAGATATATCGGACAAAAACTCTTTAACGGGGTACACCTCCAGTTCGTTTGCCTGTAGAATTTTTGTCAACATCCAAAACAATCAAAGGACCGAACAAAGTAACTGACGCAACACTAGTAATTTACCAATACCAAATAGAAATATTGTAATTCAAGCAGGTAAAACGTACAATGCCATTGTAGTCGATGTCCCAAAGGAGCATGTCGCCATCAATAGTTGTTGGGTTATTCAAGTAAATGAATAACGTATCTGCACAGTGTCTAGCTTCACAAATGGTTCTCAAATGTCCCCGTAGGCCTGTTTTCATAGCTGATGACAACATTTGACGTCCACCACTGTCACTGCTGCCATCACCACCACCGAAACCAACAGGTTGCCCACCATTGGCATAAAAGGTTTTGATATTATCACCTTGGAATCCATTTCTTTGGAGCATCTCATCCAATTTAAAGATATTGAGGAGCGACTGGGTTCCTGAATGAAGTCGGTTCCAACCGCCTCCAACCAAAACGGCACGATCGCATGTTTGAAATAATTTACACCTGGTCCCTACGCCGCTGTAGCTCGTGTCACACCTGATTGGGAATAACGAAAAACAATTTTACACGTTAACCCTTTTCTATTTACATATTGAGGGTCTTATTCATTCATTCATTCCTTCATTCATTCACACAGGTGCTATCATCCATTTCACTTCATTTGACGTACATACAACTTTGTTACGGTAACTGTGTAGTGTTTTAACATTCCGCTTGTCGAAGGTAAAATTTCATTCGTTATATAACTATATTATTCATGATACAGACATTTTTCTTTACTCTACATAAATCTCCCAATAAATAACACATGTATTTTCATTTTAGAAACTAGGTGTGTAAGAAAAATGAAACTTGTTTACTTCCTTGCAATACTACTAACTGGTAGTTCTAAAATTATTTTAATAATACATGAGCCTAACTTAAGCACACAAAAATGTATTGGGACCACAACAAACTAGGAAAATGCCAAACTATTTCTTTTTGCCTTTTTTGTTTCTAACACACCATGTAGCATCTGACTATAATAATTAAATTACATTACATATCGTCGTTGAAATTCCAAATTATGTTAAGTGCATTAGGCCTCGTGCTGAGCATACTGAATTCTTAGCGTAAAGCTATAATATAGCATTCTGCTTAAGGGGCTTAATGCACTTAACATATTTTGGAACTTCAACGGCTTCATACTCTCACAAATATCTGTAGGCACAGAATAATTAAAGTACACTTTGATGCACTGGCTAATATGAAATAATGCTGCATTGCCACCTAGGTAGTTACATACATATATGCCAATTTAATATTAATGAAAGCATACCTCTTGGAATTAGCATTGGTGGCGTCGCACAAAACTTTTTCAGTCTCCTGGTAGCTTCGTAATTTAGGACAATTTGCAAATCCCGGAATTCGTATGCATTCTAGTAAATCCACAGGGGACATACTGTCACCACTGGGGCCAAGAATCGTTCCATAATTTAAACCTGCTAGATGTACAGTTGGGAGGAAGTCCATGTGGCACCTCTTTGGGAGATACCCAGAGGTATGTCTTTCCAGTAAATTGGGGCAACGTGATTTCCTCGCTACCGTAATACATGTTTGATCTGTTACAAAGAAAAACAATCATAATCATTAACATCAAAAACAAACACAGAAGAGCCAGAACAAGAATCACAATCACAATTTACTATTCCAAATTAGTCCTGAATCGAAACTAGGTTTTTTATTGATCCGTACAAATGTACATACGTAAGGTATCTCACAAAATAACTGTGCTAATGCTTCCATACAAAGCATAACATTCCAGTAAAGACACAAAGAATTGGGAAATTTAAATTTCAAATTTGGAAATGCTTATCTTATTATTTTGAAATTTAAATGACACCAAATTAATACGAGTATTCTTCCTTTGAAATGTCTAAGCGTCTCATGATATCATCTGATCTTCCCTTTTCATCTACTGCGGCTGAGTTTTCAGAGCTTTTGAAATTTTACTCTATCTCTAGTTCTATCGAATGGTGTTACTTCAAACGGGTTGTCAAGTCAATTATTGCCTTGTATTGAATTCAAATGAGGGCCGCACATAGACACAAACAGATAGTAAAGTGATATAGTATTGTGTGTAGTTGGTATCTACGGACCAACCTACATTATACGCACAGATGGCTGAAGGAATAAGAGAAAGAGGACCAAGACGAAATATGAGGACATGTTTCTGTTTAAATTGAAAGCGTTTCAGCAGAGCCAGAACCAGCCCAGGACCAGAACCAGGACCATCACCAGGACCAAGATCAAAACCAAAATCAAAGCCGCAGGATAGCTTAGCTTTTACTAATGGTATTGCGATTGCTACTGACTACATACTTTTATGAATGCATCTGATTCGTTTAGTAGCTGTACTTGTAGTTAGTACAAGGGGTGGTTTCGGTTTTGGAAAAGCGTCGGCACTCCTTTGATGTCGGCAACTTCAAAGAGTCCCTGGCTCGTGGCACCTTTGTCCTCCGAGGATGCCGCTAAAGGAGAGAGAGAAGTTTTCCCACGAAGCCTAGTCTTGGTCTCCTCAATATGGTCTACATTATATTATATTAGAGCCATTATAGAGACGTGGTCTATTAGTATGGCATTGTATTCTAATATATTGTTTCCTTCACCACTTGCCACTTTTTGCCGACGAGCTTATTTGACTCGTCAATCGTCAACCAAGTCAGAATTTCCAATGAAATTCTGTACATAAGTCCAGTCTATATTTTGGTACTGTCAGCCTCTGCATACTACTACACGCACGATTGTGTATGGCACTTTTAAATATAGTACTGTACAAGGACCGGATGTCGGTAGTAGAATTACCGCAGTGATTACTCTAATTTTCCTACAAACTTTGATAGAGCAACTCGTTCAATTCAATTACAGCGATGATGATGACTAAGATAATAATGTGACTTTGACCCAACAACGGAGCGAACTTCAAGTTCAGCCTCCCAAGTCTTTTGTAGTTACTCATGATTTTTATAGAAATTATTACCTGCAGTCAAACTCTGATGTTCCTCCTTACAGTAGCGATCCTCGACGCCAAAGTCCACGAAGAATAGTCCTACAAAATGACCGAAATTTGCAGTGGGATAAGGATCGAGAGCAAGTACCACATCATGAGCTTTGCTTTCCTTTTGACTCACAGAATCCGGTAAAATTGCATGTACTTTCTTCCTTCCCACGCCGCCGTTCCCTTTCCCCACAACTTGATAGACAAATGTGGATCGTTCATTATCCGAGTCAAGTTTAGCACGGCCTACATAAACAGCAATTTGTGATCTCGTAATCTGACTCAGTTTATAGCATTCCGCTTCCCCGGCAATATTGAGCTGAACACAACGGTGAAAGTCGAAAAATTTTAAAGCACTGGATGTCCATTTCAATAAGATTTGTTCGTCTAAGCTGTCAACACTATTTAAACTGGCTGCAGTACTCATGGGTAGTAGCTTCACAATCAGTAGAGATAAAATTAAATGAATCAATTTCATATGCAAATACTGTTTTGCACAATCACTACCAAACTTAAGTGCAACTGTGTTGGAGGGAGAACCATGACTTTTCTTGAACGTTGACTTGGTCATTTTGAAAGTCTTGTTGGGGAAAATTAGCAAGAAGCAATTAGCTCTTTGGAGTTAGAGTTTAAGGGAACTTTGAAAATTTGACTGGATGATTTACTATGCTATGCTTTTGAATCGGATGATACTTACGCACTGAACTGAATTTGAAGAGTGGATCCTCGTGGGGAAGTATGCTTCCTTAACTCGCCCTTTGAAATGACTGTGAGGGCAGAAGTGTGCTTGAGCTTGGAGTACGGCACAGGTAGTGCTTGCAGTTTCTACGACAGTTTCAGACTGACAAGCGTTCCCAAACGAAGCGGAAAAGATGAGACGGCGATGAGGGTGCACGCAGGTACTTACTTAAAGTGACATTAGGGCACCAACAACCACAAAGCAGCGGCAAGGCTTATCTTGACAATCAACTCAACGACAATGTGTCTCGCTTACCAAGACAGCCAACCCAAAGACCACCGACTGACTTCAAATAGACTCCAATGACCATCACATAAACCCAAATAAAGGTTTATGAAGCTAATCAACCTAAAGTGTCAGCACGTTTACAGGTCTTTACGTTCATATAATGAGTGACACAATCCAACGTCCAAATGCCATAAGTTGAGCAGGCTGGAGAATAACGCATCATTTGGAATGGATCTTTAATGAAATCAAATGGAATTACGTTCATCTGTTAAACAAAATTAAAGAACGTATACAAATATGAAAACCAACTGAGTAGGGCACAAGACTTGATTTGACATGGATATACATAGTTACCTAATATAACTACATAGAATAATTTAACAATGTATATAGTTTTCTGTGACTGTCTCTGACTCTAGGTGCAGAACAAAAGAGGAAGAAGGATTCTATTTTATTCTAATAGCTTGAGGTGGGTGTTTACCGTACGAAGTCGAAGGTAGGACTTTGTTGGTTCTTCTTTAATAAGACTTTGAATTGAATCGGATGCGGACTGGGAAATAAATACTAAATGCCATGCCATAAGTACCATAGGAAACCCGGTGATTCGGCGACGGCAGACAAGAGCAGGAGACGATCCGATGGGATCTAACTGAGATGCAATGCGGCTTACACGTACTCGTTCCTTAGCTTTTGGTTAAAGGAAAAAGTGTAGAGTGCTTCTGCCATTACTATTCCAGATAACTACGTGTAAGAGAAGTAGGAAGGAGTAGGTGGTTCTGGTTTGAGTTGAGGGAAAAACGATTAAATGTTAAAATAAACAGCGGCATTGTCGGTTTGAAAAAGGTAAAGATCAAAGAGAATTTCACCGACAACGCTTTGAATCATGCCGTCCTCGTCCTCTTCAATAATAATATCCAACAACCATCCGCCTAGCATCAGTAGTAATAGTAGTAGTGGAAGTAGCAGGAACCAGTAGTAGTAGTAGTCACAAGCTACAAAACAGCATTACGAGACCAATCCATTTCCATTTCCAGAGATTGAGGAACCACATTAACTATCAACTATCTCCTTAGGTAGGCTGCTGCTTCATCTTCTCCTTGGTTCCTCTAGTGGAGCGCGGTATACATACGAAATGAAGATACGCATTAAAAGTGGCCCCACTATGCAAACTACAAGAAGAACAAGAACAAGAACAACAACGCAATACAAGCCTGCTAAGGAAATGGAAAACTTAAGTACCAAACCAAACCAAAAACCAAAACCAGACCAGGTACGTATGTCGGT
Source organism: Ptenothrix huangshanensis (assembly GCA_036851915.1). Classification (NCBI taxonomy): domain Eukaryota; kingdom Metazoa; phylum Arthropoda; class Collembola; order Symphypleona; family Dicyrtomidae; genus Ptenothrix; species Ptenothrix huangshanensis. The sequence goes on along the minus strand of JAAXYX010001214.1, from coordinate 3,295 downwards.
AATGGTGCTGGTGCTTGAAGATCTAATAAACCGATGCAACAGTAATGAACAGCAGACGCAATACTTGTAGTCGTAGTCCTTGTCTTCAGTCATGACATTCGGCACGTACAGATATATTTTGATGCATCAGAATATTACGCACTTGAGACTTTGCTTTGAGATGAGATTCGAAATTTGAATTGAAGGTACTTCTAATTTCAACTCCAACTTCTCCGATTTAATGGCCAAGATAGACCGGCGAGAAAGTGAAACCAGAAACCAGCAGGAGCAGCAGTTAGAAGAGATTATTTCCTAGAGTCTCCTACCTACGTATTACTATTACACAGTTCGGTAATTCTGGTACTGGCGCTGCTTCTGGTACTGCAATAAGCTTCCTTAAGCTAATTGTTGTTATTCATCGTTCATGGTCCTGTTAGTTGGTAGTTTTGTAGTTGCCGTAAAATTAAAGTAAAGTAGGAGTTAAACGAAAAGAAGTAGCTCAGCGCTACTCAACAACTTCTCACTGAATATGTCCGTCCTCTGAGATTGGGTTGTCTATTGTCCTGACGCCTCTGTTCTCCATGTCTGTGTGTAATTGGCAATAGCTATAAGTATGGTTGGGCTTTTGGTCATGGTAGATTTTTAGTCCTAATGGTCAACAGAGTATAGAGTATGACTTCGGCTTGACTTGGCATGGTGTGGCACCTGTAATTAAACAAAGGTTGAAAGTCTTTTGCGCTCCCCGTCCAACTGCATTTAACATTATGGGTATGGGCATGCTTAAATTATTATCAGTCAGGAGATTTCATGCTCAGCACTTTTCGGTTGGGTTCAAATAATTTTCTTCGGCACTTATCTTCATCATTCACTCAGTTCTGGGTATCTGAAATCCAAAATCTTTTTGGTGACTTGCGACGACAAAAATGAATCAGTTAAGGGCGTGCAAAAGTCAAAGTGAAGGAAGGAACTTGTGAGGAATTAGATGCGCTCTTCGATTTCCAGCAACTACTTGGTTTTGCATAACACCACCTACATAACATACCCGTACCTAAGTAAGTAGGTCCAAGCAATTTATTAGTTCCGGGAAATCCGTTATCGGATTCGAGCACTGTGCAAAAGCCGAGCCGATCCTTTCTGTCATCTGTACTCTATCACTGTCTTCATGGACATGGGATGCCAGTAGCAATGACTGATTGGATTCTTGGCATTACCAAACAAGCATTAAGCATATGGCCTGCAAATATAATAAACACATGAACAATGAATTCTTAGAACCCAATTTCTCATGGCCTGGTAGACAAATGGGTTGAACTATGAATTTTGAATGCATGGTAGTAAAATAGTAGCCAATTCACTTTTGGCTACAATAAAGTTTAATAAGATATTTTCAAAAATAATAAATTAATAAACGATTTAAAATTCAGATTTAACTTGAAAGTGACTTACCGCTACCGCCTCCGTGTATTATATGTTGATTGTAGATATGATTTTTTTTGAAGTATTCTTTGCTTCCCATTCCAAAGTCACTATTTTTAGGTGTATTTTCTACTGTCAATCTTCAATTTCAAATGTGCGTTTTGCCTTCATAATTCTATTTCCTTTTTATTGTGATTGCCACTTCCAATCTTCAATCAATCAGAATAAGTGTAATCACGTTTATTCATTGATTGAATCTTGCCGCCTTTGCCAGAGGAAACTCTACTGGTATTACATTTTCTTGGTAATTCTACTAAAAAATTCGGCGGTTGCCTTTGTAGTGCATAACTTTGAGCGAGAACAACTGAACTGAAAATGTACACTGCTGTCACGAAATCTAATTTAATTCATTCAGCTCACAGAATTCAACTATTTAAATGGACGAATTTACCACGAGGCACCAACGTCAACTGCGGTGTAGTGTCAATATTGTCAATCACCGCATTTTGTCTTGGTTTTATATTTTTCGCTTCTATGTAATACATTAGTATGTATCTACCCAACAAAAAAAGCAATTGTGGTTTGAGTTCCAAGCAGAACTAGACTGTTTGGCGCTTTTGCTTTCAAATTGATATCTAGAATGGAAAAAATTCCTCACCGTAAAATGAATGAATAATTCATGATTTTTACGATTAGTATTTTATTGCTTTGTTGACCGCAGTCATTATATTGAGCAGGTCGTTTCTTGAACCTTGCCTCGGCGGCATCCTTTGATTTTGCTGGCGACAATGCAAAGGCTGGGCTGGGACGCTAGGATCGGGAGGTGTCACCCTTCCTGCAAACTAAGTCTACAAATAGGGGTTGAAATTAAGAAGGCCACTTCAGCTACAGACAAATAGAGTAACATGGAACCATTTAAGATAGGGTTGATTGAAGGTAAACAGGATTACGAGTACTAGACGGGAGAAAGGTACGGGTGCTGCAGACACGTTTGCATGATGTATGGAGGTAGCATAGGTTAGTTTTTCTCTTTGTTTGATTTAGTAAGTAAACGATGTGATCATCACAACGAATCACGAAGCACCAACCGGCAACAATTGCGTCATGGGTTCATGAGCCTAACTTAAAATATTTCATTTTATTCCATATCAATTTTGAAAATACATATTTGTTTTTCATTTGCATTACAATACACTATGGGTAAAATCGCCAAAAATCGCTAGTTAAGCAGTCGGAGCTTAAAAAACCAACCATCAAGAAATAATGAAATGTATTTTTTTTCGTAATAGTTGATGTATGAGCACTCTTGGGACGAAATATGAGCATTTGAAATTCAACGGCTTTGCTACCGCGAATTTTCAAAAAAATATTTTAACATTGAGAGCATACAAAAACATGTTTTTTTGTTTTAAAAAGTACAAAGCCATTTTTCAACCGATTTACTAGTCGTAAACAGTTTTGAAAAGAGAATTAAACGCAGTTTCTGACAAATCTGCGCAAAATTTTGTGCGGTCAAAAATACGCCTGCTATAGCCATCCAAAGTACTAGTAAAAATCAAATTCCGCATAAATGTTTATAATGGAAACATTTACCCGACCTACCTACAAATGTTAAGAATAAGAGCACAGGCATGACTTTTCCTTTCGTTTGAATAAATAAAATCGTTTTCTAGGAAAACACCGCGGTTTTTCATAATTCTCTTTTGCACGAAAACACCGCGGTTTTTTATATTTCCATTTTAATGAAAACGTCACACTCTTAAAACTCGTTTTTGTACAAAAACATCACAGTTTTTTATATTCTGTTTTTTAACAAAAACACCGCAACAAAGTGAAGGTAAAGTTTCTACTTTGTGGCCATAGCAACGATAAGTAAAACTCTATTGCTATGGTCACAAAG
>JAAXYX010001213.1:0-25306 GCA_036851915.1 Ptenothrix huangshanensis | reverse complement strand
CTATCCCATCTTTTGTATTCATTTTAAATTCCATTACTCAAAGTCTCTACAACTCTAAGCTTTTTGAAATGTAACGCAGAATTCTTTGCAATTTCCAAATACCTAGAGAACAGTTCTAATAGGTAGTTAGCTGTTAGATAGTCGGTGTGTCAGAATATCAAATCTGTATAAATAAATGTGATTATCAGCTGCTGTTGTATTTCCATGCTCACATAAGAAGCGATGATGCATTACAAGCACAATAACTTATAGTGTAGTAGAATTGCATGTAATGTAATATTTCTGGAAGTAAGAAGGTGATATCAAAACACTTGTTAACACTTGGAGAATCTTGTGGCTATCATAATAATAAATGGATGTGGTGGTGTGGTGAGTGGACACAATAGGCGTGAATCTGCAAAGTAAGTACGTTCATAGGTAAACATGCTAGTAGTATACTACTAACGAATATATAATAACTGTATTCATCACAGAGTCTAACGATAAGCTATTCTAAATGCTTGCTTTGCAAATCTAGGTGAATGCATGAATCCCTTGGGTTTGAATTCATTGCGTAATCTAGCTAAGATTCCTGTGGTTGCTGATTAGGTTTATATTTATACTATTATCATAATATGATTTTTGCTGCGATTGTAAGGGTTTTATTCAATTTAATGCTTCGTGGTTCTCTATACTGCGTATAGGTTTATATTTACGCATGTTTCGCAGATGGTGGAGGAATCTTTTTTAATTTTATGCATTCATCAGGAAAACTTGAGCTGTTGAGTGCTGGTTTGTTTTGATAATCGCTATATAATGTTATATAATTACCGTTGGACATAGGAAAAAGTATAACAATAATAATATTATTATAAAATTCATATTTTGCTTTACTCCACGTGCAAGCTTTAGTATACAGTGACAATATCGTAACTGATTAGATTTTAATAACCGAGATGCGATTGCTAATACTAATATTGCGAGTTGAAAGCTCACAGTCCGAGAAATTGTTTATAATTAGACGAAGCTTAAAGCCTTTGTATATTTTAATTTAATTTTTGTCAGTAGTATCTAAACTAATTAGTCAAGTAGGCATTAAATATTTGAATCTTACAAATAAAACCAAAACGATTTAAAATTCCAAATCGTTTTGATGACGATTATTTATTTTTGCAAGGAAGAACCTCGACTGTAGGGTCTTATGCAATAGCATAAAATCAAGTACTTACCTACTTAGCTTTTCTCTTATTTTTAAAATGTGAGTTTCATTTCAAAGATTATTATAATTTTGCAATTACCTATGGAGGTATTTGTAATTACCTGCTTTAAAAGAATTAGTTCACGCTTTGCCTTGGTACCTCACTGAAATGTATGTGTACCTAATATGTGAAGGCTGCTTGGGGAGGGATGGGGGTTAGATTTAAATGAGAATATTATTGCAGCCATGTGTGGCATCATGTTCTTCATTCTGTACCTGTCACCTGTCACTACATGTGTGCATTCCTTTTAAAGGTTTGCATTCAAAATATCTACTTCTAATATTTCATGACAAATGTCCCTGCGTGTACATCACTGACTCTCACTACAGCGCATCGTTCTATTACGGAATTCTTGGGAGGAAAAAAAGATGAACATTTCGGAAGGTCCCAACGCAGCTTCTTACTCCGAACTAAATAAAGTTTGCCGACTTGGATTTACAGGCTCAAATATTGACATAGGTACATTTTAAAAAAGGAATTCAAAATCAATTACATCGCGATCGCGAGCTTTCCCATGTAACCCGAGTACATATTGAGAAATGGCTATAAATCACCCCTAACTTGGATATGATTGGATTGGATGGGATATTGGATATTGACAGGGAAAACATGACGACAGGCGGTAAAGGAATAAAAGTGCGATTGTTGAAGCTATTTCGTTCTCGTTGTTTTATTAATGGAAGCATGTGTATCGAATTCCCTTATACTATGCAATCCACCTGCTCACACTCAAAGTAAAGCTCAATAATGTCATGCCATGTGTGTAAGAATTTCTTTTTTCTATTTCTTTTCATCAAAAGAGTGATTAAGAATCTTTTCATTTTCCTCTTTGGCATGGAAGGTGTCATCATCATATTATGATTACGATAATGATGCAATGGGTAAAATGGGTTTATGACGATTCGATTGATAATTGATTAATTTGTTAAACTGTAACAAGCAATAAAAGCTACGAATGTGAATGTAATAGACATCGATTTGACAACTATTGCGTCTCAATGACAGTGATTGTATTGTAAACAACCCAATTAATGAGCTGAAAAGTGTAGGTAATCTTCAAGCAATTAAATGCCCGAGGTATGATGTGCTTTGTTAAAGTATGTTAATATGCGTGTGCTAAAAATGTGTGTGTCTAGCCAAGAGTACGAAAAGGAATGCGAATCCTTACCTCTAGCATGTACAGAAGATTTTATAGTTTTCAAAGCCTAATAGCAGATTCCATGTCAAGTACAAGTACAGGACAGGACAAGTACAAGTACAAGGCATGTGTGCATTTTAATTAGTGTTCCATGTCAAGCTATTACAGAAACATTGCCATCTATTTGGGTGGCATTTAATTCGAAGAGATGTTTAAAAAAAATGACGCAGGTTGTTAGATGACTTGGAAATATTTTAATTAGTGTTCCATGTCAAGCTATTACAGAAACATTGCCATCTATTTGGGTGGCATTTAATTCGAAGAGATGTTTAAAAAAAATGACGCAGGTTGTTAGATGAGTTGGAAAGTCGAATTGGCCTCTGTTTTTTGACAACCGAACAAGTCTAAGTAGTCATACTTACTCACGATTTTCGCGAAATACACGGGATCTTCTACACCATGCTGGGCCCAAATGCAATAAAAGATTTGTATGTATGTAGGTATGCATAGAATAAGAACTTGATTCGCACATTTGATGCTTATTGCTGTCTGCATCATTTCATCCAACAATCAACAGTCAACTCGAATCTTTTGTTACCAAACAAACACATTGAATTCAAGCAAATTGTACTGGAAAGGGCAAATCAAAAATTCAGTAAACTTCTTTTTATTTCTTTTGTCATCACCTTGTAGAAAATGTCAAAAGCTAGGAGTATGACAGAAAGTTATAATAAACACTTACATTGAAAGCAAAGTCGAAATGAAATGAACAAAGCTGCCTTGTAGAACAAAGTAATGTTTTCGAGATACTGTCTACGAACATGCAACGAGTAGGTATGCATTCTACGTATGTGATTTCCGTCTGTCAAATTCAGAATTCAGACTGTTATGTTGCTTTGACAGCATGGTGAACTACATTCGATAATGAAGATGAGATGTGAGCAATGAAGATGAACCAAAAGCGTTCCGTATAATGCATATTTGTACATTGGTAATATATGTAACATTGATAGTGTACGTACAAATTATGCACTTCACAAATTAAAAGAAGAGCCAAAGAAGCAATCTTTAAATTATAGCTTACATCAACATGCATTTTATTGCTCATTAACTCTTGAAATGAGATATAGTATAGTTACTAGTGTAAAAGAAGCGTACGTAGGAAAGCGTATGAGGACTTAAGTGAGTTAAAGGAAACTAAAATACAAAATAAAAACAAAGAGAACAGAACTGAACAGACAACATAGCAAGGCATGGCATGGCGTGTCACATAATTGAAAAAAATAGGCTATGATGATATTACGTGAATTAATTGTGCCGGTGCATTGTTCAGTGGATGCAGTAGGCTGTAATTATCACTGAAAGTAGACTTTTATTACAATATCATCGCTTCAAACCCAACGATGCGTCGACGAAACTCATTAAAATAAGTAAGTGATGCTATAACTTGAGATCTTAGCATATTTGTAAAAGGAAAAGGGGCAAGTTTCAGTCGTCTCATCATTTTTATTCTGTAAGCTTAATGAACCGGTACCGGTATGCATATATAGTGTCTACAGTGCCCATAACTAATATACTTTTCGTGATTTTTGTAAGATATTTTTTTTCCACTAATCATACAATTTTTTGCAAGATCTCACCTCTTATTTCTTCAAACAGGGAACTGCGTTTGTTGCATAATTACGTGCATGTCAGGAAGAAATGCATGTATATATACATACCTAGGTAGGTATGCAAAGTGCACCATGAAAACCTGTAGGTCTATCGATTGAAAGCATGCCTGTGTCACCATGGAGAGACAAGGAATCGATTAACATTCCCCATTTATTCCACACACCCCCTCACTTTTCTTGCAATACTAAAAAGAAAAATTTATTAGTCACAAATTTCGGCAAAAAGAAGCATACGAAAATAAGTTAGTACAGGTTATGACTAAATCAAAATATTACAAAACGTCGAAAATACAGACTTGCACTTATATTGATATTGATGTACCATTGGTTCCTACACTATTTCTAAACTTCCAGCATTTCATAGCATTATTTATATCTAGATTCTTACGCTTTATTTTCATTCTTCTCCATTCTCCGTTACTACTTTGATTTGATTTGAAAACTATTTTACAAGGTACTTCAGATTCAGATTCCCCTAAAAAATCTCATACATATTGTCTATCATCTATCAACAAGCACCAGCTTTAACAAGTTTACTCGGTTATTAATCATATTCTGTAACCTTCAGTCTGCAATTATAATTTGATTAGTACGTAAAACAGGAAAACATAAATTACGCTCAAAATGGGAGACAGAATGATTCCCAACCAGTCCACACTTGTGAAGTATGAAAATCCTGTTCTGGTAACAACTCGTGAGGACAGTCGACAAGTAGCAAAGGTAAGAGCGTAGTATAATGTATATTGCGTAATTTGTATTTATAATTACCTACATACATCTACATCATTACAATTTAGATGGTATTAGGATACATCGATCGTACATTTTCCTTTCGTAATACTCTGCATTACTACAAATTGCATTCGTAAAAATTAGTATATAGAATCGACGAATAATGGAATGGTTTTGTATTTTGCAGAAAGGTTCTGTACACCTTACTACAGATAAACGAGGGTCGGGATTCCCTAAGCCAGCCAGGATTGAAGGACTTATGGCTCCCAGACCAAATTGTTCGGATGATGCAAGCATAAAAAGAGAAATCGAAGATGTTCTCAACGCCATCCTACCTCCGAAGGAATGGAGACAAGAGGAACAACTATGGAGGCAGTATGTACGTCTTTACTTCTCTCTTGTCTTGTCTTTCCATGTCATTCGAAATATTACTCCAAAGAATTCCAATTTTCAACACAACACACTTGCCCCATGTTATTTATGTATACATACAAGTCTTGTCTTGCGTTGCATGAGATTCAAAAATTGTCAATTCCAGGTTTCCAGCACACCTGCTACTCGAACGGATGTAATAGCACTTCAAGAGCTTTTAGATTTGCGTCTTAAGCAACGTCAGGCAAGAGAGACGGGGATTTGTCCCATTCGGAGGGATTTGTATTCCCAGTGTTTTGGTGCGCCATTCAATAACAAACATAGTCAATAGTGCATATATTTTAGTATAGTGTGATTACCTACGTAGATATTAATAATATAGCTACAGCTACTAACTAAAATACATTTTGGTAATAATTATAATAAGAAAAATTGCAAGTTGCTTTTGGTATATGTGTGACAGACGAAATAATTCGCCAAGTAACCATAAACTGTGCTGAAAGAGGACTTCTGCTCCTCCGCTGTAGAGATGAAATCCGAATGACAATGGCAGCTTACCAAGCCCTGTATGAGAGCTCAACTGCTTATGGAATGAGAAAGGCTCTCATGTCAGAAGCTGGAAAATCAGATTTGGAGGAGAAGATGGCCATAGTTATGGAAGAGAAGGCATGCCTTGATCGACAGTGTCAGGAATTGAAAATCAGGATTGAGCAGCTCGAAAGGAAATATGCGGAACAGAGACAAGCCGAGGGTAAACGACATCACGAAGAAATGCAATTTCTTAAGCGTGCAAATCTTCAGCTCAAAGTAAGTGAACACTTGATACTTTATTATTATTATTATTATTATTATTAGGGTTTTATTGCAGTCAAATGACTTTGATTGTAAGTTAGCTACAGTTTGGAAACAGGAGAATCGTCAATAGTGAAGTGAACCTGCTTCTAAAGAATTAATTTGAATATTTTAAAATTTATTACAGCAACAACTGGAAGGCATAATTGCTCCGAAGAAAACGTAGTGGTGTCACAACCGAATTACTGAAACGCTAATCACATTAGGTGCTTTCATTTATTGAAACGAAAATAGTACAGGCAGATAGATGATAGCAAGTAGCCTGTGACTCGAATTTTCGATGTTTTGAAACGGCTAGATTCAAAATTTGCAGTGTTAGTTATGTACAAGACAATCTTGACTGTTTGGTACTATTCGTAACGAGTTTTCAACTCCGTAGTGAAGTTTTAATTATTAAAGAAATAAAAATTTCCAGTGATGACATCCGAGCAGAATGTCAGCAGCATCAAACAAGGAATATTTTAATTCACTCATTTAATTTATATTTATTTCGAATAATTACACCGGCATTCATATCGCATCTAAGAAAATGGAAATTTTAATGTGGCAAAAAACTCGGTACTTATGACTGTAGTATAGAATAGAATTGATTGAAATCAAAGGGGAAGTCAAGAATATTACTAACAAGGAGAGAAGAACAGTATATATACATATATATATATATAGCTGGAATCGAAGTTGATCACAATTCACAATATATTAATTAATGATTAATAGAAAATGAGAAAATCTTTTGAGTGCTACTTTATCATTCGTAAAGTACAAAAGGTCTAATCAATAATTAATTCCATAATGAATATTGGAAACAACACAAGTAAATCGTCTGCTCTAGCTCATAAATTCTTAATTTCTTCATTGGAATTCAAGATCTGCTGTTCAAAATCTAACATTTTCTGTCTAACATTTTCTACCTCTAACTCATGTTTCAGCTTCATAATATCCATTCGATCCACTTTTAAGGTCCAGGAATCCAATGTTGTAACTTTTCCTCCACCTGGTTGCATTTGTCCACCTTGCTTGTCACCAATCAAAGATTTCGTAGATTTAGAGCTTGGTGATTGTACTTTTATCGGCATCTTTATCTTTTGCATTCTGACTTTTTACACTCCAGGATGAAGGTATAAATTTAGAATTAACTGGACCAAAACTATTATTCTTGGTGTAAAGGTTGCTTGAGGTGGCGTTCCCGTATACTGTCCCTATCCTTGCGCTGATGCTGTCAATTGGTGTAGGTTTGAGTGTAAACTTGGCTGACTTTGCATTTGTTTTGGAACCTGCGTCAGTTACTAATTTAGACATTAACTTCTGTGACTTCCGGCATCAGATTTCTTCGACGTTCTACAGGAGTAGGTGCACCTCTCCACTGAGTAGATTCCCGGTTGCCAGTGCTCGAGCCGGTTAATGAAGAATTACGTTCCGACGTCGACATTGTTTCCTTTTTTATCGGCAGGTTGGTCCTAGGTCTAGAAGGATGTATGGCGTAATTCTGTGAAGAATTAAAGCAATATTTACGTAGAATATGACCTGACTATTACTACAGCTCACTTAATAATCAAGGCAGCTAATATTTTAGTAGCTTTATTACTGTATTTTATTTATAGAGGAGAAAATATTGTTTAATAATACTTTAACTTCAAATACCTTTCTTAATGTCAGAGGAATATTGGAAAGCAAGTGGTGTGGCTTTGTGTCCTTGTGAGAATTTTTTGTCCAGAAATGTGACAACCCTGGCATTTTCCAGGAAGACTCAGAAATCTTCTTATCCTTGAACAAAAAATAAAAATTATGATGGAAGACAAGATTGTAAAAACTTCCATTGGGTTGATATTAATTTTAATGTGGGTAAGTGCCGGTTGCAGTTATTTTGCTATTTTCCAACAAAACGATGCGGGACCATCCCAGCGATTAACCGTAAGTTTACCTTCCGATCACGTTCCTGTGCTTCATTACACAGACTTCTTAATTTGGCATTACAAGCAGGACAGCAAAGACGTTTTAATGATTTTTGTCCCTGGTGAGAACACGTGCAGTGATGCGATCCTGAAATAATATTACTCTTCACTCTGCTTCTTGTACCACTACCGCCTATCTCGATTTTTGATATGTCTACTTGACTTTGGTTCTTAGTTATTGACCTTGATCTTGCTTTAGATTTGCTACTACTTCCAACAGCACTACTGGGACGGACAGTTAAATCTCCCTTAGTGGCTGCTGTTCCAGGTCTAAGTAATTTATATGAAAACTCCTCCACTTCAGCTCCGGTAGCTGGTCCAGGTATTTCACTTCTACTGGGAACTCGGAAGGTAAAACCACCAGGACGAGGTTGATTAATATTTAAACCCCGAGCCATTTTACTGGCAGCGTCTCGTCTTCCACCTTCGTACTCGTAGAACAGCAGATCATCCTCATTAAGGGAAGAAAATAAACTTTTCTTGCGAAGTAAACGTACTAATGGACTCGCCACGGTGTCATATTGTGGTTTCTTCTTTTGCAGCTGCACCATGTTTTTTCCCTAAAGTCAAAGTTAAATATTGATAATCGATCTTTAGGCTCTTTCGTCGTACATCGTACATGTAGAAACGCTTAAAATCTCAAAGTCAAACAAAAGAGAAGGCAGGAAAACTTTACTTTCATTTTAGACATTGCTTAATAGTAGGTACTTATGGGTTTATTTACTTACCACTTCAGAAATGTTCTCCACTTCTGTGACAAGATTCCTAACGAAACTGTCGAATTCATTCCTCTTGGGTTTCGTTGAGCGTAAAGTGGAATGGAACAAGCTAGGTTTGAATTCGAATGTGGATGAAGATTCTAGATTTGTGGCCGCCTGATCCGCATATTCTGCAACAGTGTTTGATGGTGGGATGAGTGCGGAGGGATTGAAGGAAATAATCTGAGTAGATGGAGTTCCCTTTAAATTGTCTTCGGGATTCACGGTCACGACGAATTGCTTGAATGTGTCCAGAAGCGATGATCTAGATGCTTCTACCTTTGTTTCATCCTCGTCTTCGTCTTCTAATGTAGCTTCTTGGCGCAAGCGTTTTACTATAGCTGAACAATATAACATGTCATTCAGGCAAACCGACCGATTAGAATGATAGTTTAGGGGGTTTAGATTTTTCTCATTGACAATTATATTTATCCCGATTCAATATTTAATTAGATTACCGTCATTCCATTGTTTATCCGTTAATGGGTAATGATAGTTGTGGTGAAATATTTCATCAACTGGTGTAGTTATTTCCGTTAAGTCTTTCACCCCACTTCGATCAGCATCAGCATGATCATCCGGTATTAAATAGTTATTCATTGCACGGTCAATAGGTCTACGATAGGAATAAAAAAATTTACAAGCAATTTATTCAGCATTACAGCTATTGGCTATTCTAGAGGGTTTTAGGATAGAAATAAAAATGAAATAGGAATTCGGAAAGAGTAAAAGTAATTTTTTCGTACTTTCCAGCTGTTCGTCGAATGTCCATCTGAATACGAAGGGTATCAAAAAATTCTTGTATGAGAGCTGCTCTGTAAATCATTAAACACTCTAATGGGAGCGCTCCGTTGAACTTTAGAGGATTTTTTGGATGTTTCGCCAGTGCTTTTGCGAACTGAGTAAATAGTTCAGAATTAGAGATGAGAACTGCAGTAGTTCGTAAATCGCAAAGTATGTCGACGATTTGGGGTGATGATAAAATTTCCGCCATAACTGGATTGTCACTAATTATGTTTGACTAGAAAAAAATTCGATTTGCATTGAATCAGTAATTCTCTTCACATATATTCTTACTTAGTTGTATACATGATTACTCTAGTTCCAAAAAGTTAATTTAATGTTGGTGATAATCTGCCCAAATTCTTGAATACAATTTACCGCAGGTGTCCTTAGTAGTCCTTCCTTACCATCCAGGTCGTGAATAATCCTCCTAGTTTTAGACTCTACTAGGGAACGGAAATGCCGTGGTTCACCGTTTCGTTTATAGCAAAATCCTGGTTGGTTGTGCTCAAACAATGTGTGCTCACGGCTCTAAGAAATTATTTAGTTCTTTATTAATCTCTGAATAATAGTTACAAATTCATTAGAAAAAAACACTGCTTACTGCTTAAGTAAGTTAATGGCTATCCATTATATGTGGAAGAATTTTCACACTAACGATTGGATATACAGAAAATTATCAGAAGATTAAGTAATTACACAATTCTGATACGGAGTATGACCCATCATGCTGATGACTCCGCGATGAGCTGCATTTAATTTTCGAATATTTTGACGGTAAACTCTTTCCAAAGATTTTGCTTCCTTTTCCACTCTGAGTTTTTCCCTATTGTATTTTGCCTCCCCTGACCTTAAATTAATACTGTAAGCACAGTTTCGGGAAGGCCATGGCCTTTCCCACTTTTCAGGCTTTACAATGGATGTACTTGGCATTTTTACTACCTAAACAACTTGAACTTACTCTTGACTCCTAAGCTTGTAACCACAATAATAATTTACACAAATACTTCGACTGGCCCTTATAGTCTGTTTCTATGATTTTAATTTACGGGTCATTCGGATTCGGTAATTGGGATTTTGGGATGTTTGACATTGGCGTTGACACTAACAGTTACACTAAAATTTGGTTCAACTAAAATGTTATTGATTCCTATTGTGCTCTTTAATTTTAAGTATTTTAATGAGTCTAATTTAGCAATTTAAAAAAAACCTTGCAAGTTGGCTTTGCCAATCGCCAGTGCAGTGCCACATACCACTTCCGTTCTGCATTTTATTTTTAGCCTAGCCTGATCATTGAATTTCAATTTAAATCAAGGCAGTTAATGTTAAGTGTAGCGGTATCCACACGCAGTAGGTTTTGTAAAATTTCCGTTTACAATAACACGTGTCAGTTCTTGCTTCCGTCATACGCCTCCCATTTCTGCCAATTTGAATTCACTGCGACAACCCGTTGAGTTGCAATTTGCAATGATTCGTATTATGAAAAAAATACTATCCACAATTATTATTAAATTTTGTTTAAAAAGATTGAAAATACAACAATAAATTATTTTCAAGATGCTTTACCAATAAAATTTTCGATGCAGCGCTTGGTTTAGAATTTATTTATGACTATGACAATAACTAATAAAATAAATTGTTTGTCTGGCATTAAACTTAGAATAGCAAGGTAATACAGCGACTCTTTTTTATTAGCCTTATTATTTTCGGACTTTTGACTTGATAAACATATTATTACAGATATGATCCAGACTGATGGGGAAGTGTCATTCATAATCCTGATTATAGACACAAGCTTCGATAACTAACGGTAAGTAACAGTAACAATAATTTTCGGTTATTAATTATTAGTTCATTAATTCTTTTTCTAGTAGGTTGTAATTATTATGCATTAACTAGCTATAAACAATGTCTAGCTAAACATATCGACCTCGTCATTGTCGGACTGGTCGCGCTGAATTTTGTTACTCTGATCATCTTGAAAATCATCGACATCGAATTGCTTGGCAATAGCAGCTAGACCAGCTAGCGTAGCTTCTCTACCTTGTAACCGATGGTCACGAGCATCAATCTTGACTATATTGATTCCCTTGGTCATGTCATCACATTTTTCTGAGCTACTATCATCCCCATCACCCTTCTTGAGTTTAAAATGTTCACTGGAAAAGGAAATAAACTTGTGCGATTCTTCCGTCGAGGACTCCTGCTGACAACCCAGCATTTGACTACAAAGATCTAAACCTTGAACTGCTTGCTGAACGTCCAGAAAATCACTTTCATCCGATGGCTCCTCACTCTTCCCAGCTTGACAGGATTGTTCCTGCTGCCGTTGAAGTTGCTGTTGTTGTTGTGCCTTCAACTGTTCGTGCAATCGCTGCAATTCTTCAAAGCCCGAACTTTCTCCCTCTAGACATTGATTCATAGAAAATCAATAAATTGATTAATTCAGATCCAGTAATTGAGCTATATTGAATTAAGCAATTTAATTCAATGGTTGCCCTGTAAAGCTATACAATTGTATAATTATCTACCCAGGAGTTGGTCGTCGTAGGTAATGGAAGGTCCGTCGGTATCGTAGATACTGGCACCAAGTTGAATGATTCTGTTTCCATTAAATGCCAGCGAGTGTTGAAGCCGATGGGTGGCGCTTTGATTTTGAGCGTCGAACATTGTGTGAATTTTCTTGGATTTTTGACCAAATCTTCCCTTCTTCATTGTTTCAATTACTCCGGGTTTCACACAATCTAAATGTCGATAATATCAAAATGCACGCAGTTATATTCTCACTCGTGAATAAATGTCACCAAAAGTACACATATTTATTTATTGAACTCCGATTCAAAATCGCGATTTACCAGGATGTATCCAAAAATCTGGAGGATGCATTGTGATGAACTCTCCCTCAGAAGATTGGAGTCCCAATTTAATCAAGTTTGTCATTTTAAGTCTCACCTCCTGGACATAATTACGGATGGAATTCAAATAGTTTCGCATTGTAGCCACGTTGGTCCGTCCATAAGTAATGACAAGGATGTTATGTAGATCCTCTGCAAGACGAATCGCATGGAGGTCAGTCAACACCCTGCGGAGACTATCCAAATGATTGAGAACGATGAGCAAAATATCACGAGGGTGTTGGCAGACTGTGAACTGGTACTTTGTGGCAATCATTGTCAGCTCGAATAACTGCGAACCAAACCCAAAATTAATATTCAATAAATTATCACTAGCTATTTCCGGGAGTTGTAAACTACTTACATACCGTCTAGACTTCCTGCATCACAACTATGCATCGATTAAATTATAACTAGTGATTGTAAAATTAAGAAAAGGTATTTACACTTACATAGAGTAGGTAATTAAATTTGAAACAGCATTACCTTCTCCAAGGAATATTGGTTGACTGTCATGATACTACAGTGAGCGATCTGATCCATTAGCATCTTGACCTGATCAAATCTCATCGTGACCAAGGAGATTTCACCCGAGACGATTGCCTGGAGCCTGGAAGGACTACAAATGGCCAGTCCTAAATCATTGAAAACTTTCTTGGCGTACTCCACCTTGACCCTCTGAGACCTCATACGATGTGCCACAATGTAAAAGAGCTCGCCAGTCAAATTCAAATAGAGTAAAAGGTTCTCGTCACCGTCGCCCATTGTTCCCAACTTTAAAACCAAAAATCGGTGGTTGTGCTAATGGGATCAATTAATAAAAATACTGCTTCACTAATAACTTCTGGAATGAGGCAAGGGAGCAGGTGAGTGTGCCATTCTGGACAATTATTGACTAGTGCTCTTTTAGTTGGCAACTTTACGTGTCGTATCGTGGAATGTGGCTCCTAACCATGTCGTGCATATCAAGTACCTACCTACCTACATAATAAAGTCTGGGTCTGGAAAGCGTGTCGTGTTCACCCGTGCATGGAAAGTGCATGTATGAGAAGCCTACAGCTATGAGTCTTTTTCTGGTGGCGTAGGAAATACTTGAATTTTAGCTAATGTTTTGCTATTGACCTAATTGGAGCGTCAAGGTAACCAGGATGACGTGTGAGTGGAGTCGTTCAGCATTCAGCATAGCTCATAGTCATAGTAGACGGTGGCAGTGTGGGAGAATACAAGTAGAACCATCGCCACTTGGATCCTTTTTTTCCCTCGCGTCTCTGCTCGGACTGGAGTTTTGTCAATCGACGTTTGTCTTCAAACTTTTCCCCTCACACCTGTTGCAGTCTTCTTGATCCGTCGCCCAAGAATCGGATTGGAAGAGTCAAGAAAGAAAGAAACACACAAGTCAGAAATGTACGCAGAGTCAAGGTATGATACCCTGTTATCCGCATTGTACTAGATTTTCTAGGTTACGAATACGAACCATGAGAATTACCTATGTAGATGTATACTGCCAAACTGCCACCTCACCTCACCAAGGTACCCCGCACAACCCACGACAAACAACAAACAAGAACCTACATCCATTCCGAGAGGGATCACTATAGAAAGAATCGAGACGATATAGCAACCTTGGTGTGGCTTGGCTTGGCTTGACTTGGCTTCATGGAGAATGTGGACGTATGAGTAATTTATAAAGTTGCGTGCATTTTCTATGAATGACCATCAAATGGCGAAGTTGGAGAAGGATCCTGGGCAAGGTGAAGTAGCAAGAAAAATGAGGGAATTGCCGGAAAACGTGTGAAGCTGACGAATGACTTTCCCTTCCATTGAATTTAATGTTTCTTCTCAGGTACTCCGGGGCTCTCCGGCTCTGCTCTCTGTGGCTAAGTAGGGAAAAGACGTTAGGGTCGTGGAAACCGAAGGCTCAATTTTATTCTTGGCATCGCATCGTGGCTTCTTGTGTTCCATACATTTTTTTTGTGTACCTTTCACCTTTCACTCTTAATATAAAAGTAATTACTGGAGCACTTGCGGAGGAGTGGAGTGGAAGAGAAAGTACGGGATTAATCTACCTAAGTACTCTAGCTCTCTCGTTCAGTCTCTGAATAATGCTGGCATTCAATCAAAATAACCATCTGTAAAGGATCCGTGGAACGGAACACCATTCCAATTTACAAAGTACGAAAGTGAACTCAAGACTGCAGTTGTTCCTGTATATATAATTATATACATATACCTAGTTATTTAAGTACTCACAACTGGTTCCATCCACCGTGTGTGTTCCTTGTCTCCCTTTCTTTTCCATTGCTTTGGTTTGGTTTGGTGTTGGTTCTGGTTCAGGTTCTTCTATTATCTAGTGGTAGTGGTTCAGTGAATTTACATTGATGTAGCCAGACCTGAGCGAAGAACAAGAGCTGAAGCTGAAGTTGGTCTGAAGTGGTGGATTTCCTGGGAAGTCTTTTATCTTTAAATTTGATAAGTCAAAGGAATCGATTGGAAATAATCGTCGTTGGAAGCAAAGTGTGCTCTCTGCATTACTCTCCTCAAACACGCAAACTTTTGTTCTCATAATAAAATGCAGAGATACCCACCAACACCAACACACCAATTTCCCAGTATACATACAAATACCTGCCCATGCACCCGTGTCCGACCGTGGCATACATACCCAGTATTTTTCTTGTTAGTTGGTTTAGAAGCCATTAAACTAGTTACCTCCCTTGATGATGAGCAGGTCTTTGTCTGTCTAACGTAAAGCGAGTTGTCTAGTTGCTCAGCTCAAGTCGAATCCAGAGGGGAAATACACTGTCCTGTCTTGTCCTCTTTGTATGTGGCATCGAGAGTCAAGGTGCTGGACACGTACCAAGTCAGTTTCACTTACAAAATCAACAGTGGAAAGTCACCGGTGCATGGAAGCGGAGTAGACCAAGGGTCGCTTGCGATTCTCTCTTTGACCAGATACACTACCGTATACTACAATCGCTACATTATCATCTGCCTTTTATCTTCCTTGCCATTCACATTTTTCACATGAATAACGGAACTCATAAATTTAATACAAGCTAATTTATGGACTAAACAAACAAAGGGAACAACAAAGCAAGTGAGTACATAGCAAATAAATGAACTTAATTTATTACTCCATTTTACTACATGGTTAAATTGACAGAGCTAAATGTTAAACTACAATTACCAGCCGAGCCTTAGTGTACGAAGGTGTACATACCTATTTGATTCGAGTAAGGTCGGCTGGTAAAATAGAATCAGATATAAAAAAGTGGGCGATAAAAAAAAGAATTTTGTTGAATATCAAGTTAAGTGTGTTGGTGTGGTGCATTGACACATCGTTATTTAGACATAAAATGCCATTAATTACGGTGTCAATCTATGCCTGCACTGCGCCAGCTTTGTGTACCTCCAAAATAATTTACTTACTAACGAGAGTCACATTCTCCGACATTAAATGCAGTGAATGAATTCCTTCGAGTCAGCCTGAGACAGGTAAATAAATAACGGTGTGCAGTACCTGTACCAGTACCTGTACCTACCTGTACCTCTATCAGGACCAGGACCAGGACTAGGACCAAGACCAAAACCAGAACCATAACCAGGACCAGGACCAGGACCAGCATTCTACCTGTACGGTCAAAGGTAATAAAAATTTTCACAACTTTCCATTTCACTTCTTCAGATCTTTTGAGCCGACCGTAGTCAGTATTCTGCTTCCGTAGGATCTAACGATACATTTCTTCAGCCAAAAATAGAGTAGAGTCTCATAAAAAAACTTTGCGTAGTAAAAGCTTGTACTCCTGCCATCATTCCGTGTGCTCTGCTCTCCTCCGTCAATTCAGACAGATAGACAGACAGTCAAGTCAGCTCAAAGTGAGCAGAAGTGTCAAGGAGAGCAGAGCGGTGGAAAAATCTTAGCAGTGAATTTTCCTTTCCATTTTTATAGATCAATCTACGACAATTTTTCTAGCGGTGCACAATGCACCGGTGACCTGTAGAGGAAATAACCAAGCTACAAGCAAATTAGTTTTCATAAATTTCCTTCAATTTAAATTGGCTGGAAGATATACAAGAGATTTTTACATTTTTATTAAAAATCAACAGTGTAATGTTTACGAAAAGATTTAGGTAGGTACATAGTTGATATTTTATTAAAATATTTCCTGCCGCATTATTTATCCTAGATGTTGGCGTAGACAGAGTTAATCGGTTAATCGGAATCGGAATTGGAATCGGAAACTCATTGAAATTCAGTCGTGCTTAATTTACAAAGGCATTTAGATCCTTTATAATATAATTTAGATATTATATTATAATGCAGGTAAATCGTATCCTGCGCTACTGTGTCGTCAGATCATGTTTTTGATTACATTAGGTAGTAGTTGATTTATAACGAACGGCATGGAGACGTTTGCTTTGGATGGAAAGTTCTCAAAGTTGGGGCTTTGTGACAGCTTTCCTTCATGAAAAGTCAACTGCAGATTGCCCACTGGCACGAATTTAATCAATTTGCTCGAGCGTATGTACTCTTCTAATGTAGTTTTTGGCGGAAAGCCACACAATACCTACGTAGACATACTCATATTGTTCTTGTCTTGTGCTAATTCCAAGTATCTTTCCCAAGCTGAGGGATTTCTCAATGTGGAATCCATTAGCTAAAGAGATTTTTGCTGGAATACGATATTGTTGAATTTTACTTTGAGCTACCTATTCTAGATTCTAGAATTATTGCTGCTCAAAAAAAATTAATTATTTCTGGGATACTAGTTCAATAAAACTTGTAAAGCCCAGAGGATTCATTCAGCTATCCTTTTACTCCGTCTAGTCTTGAGCACACTGTAGGGTCTCGTCTAGATCCTAGAATTCCAAGTTGGAAGCTACATACATAATAGTACTCGATTCCTGTGGCCTGGCTTTTGCAGCAAAGCGTGAGCTAAGGAATTGGAATTACATTTTCAAGAGCTGTTCTACAAAATTCCATAGAAATTAAGAAAATTTCAGCAGCACTTCTGTTCTTCTATTGTAGGCTGAAAAGTTGAAAATTATTTTTTCTTTTGCGGAAAGCACCAGCCAGTACTTCAATAAATTATTCAAATATAATTCTCCTCAACCTAACCTAAAAATTCTGGCTTGTTTGTAGTTCGTCGTAGTTTATCTTCGTATAAGTTTTCATAACGCGGTGGAATCCTTCCATGCCGTCGTCGTGCTCTTGTCTTGGTTTACGTTTTTAAACTACCTTGTATTTACATCTGCATACGTCGTTACTTTCGTATACTGTTTTGGTTCAGTTTTAGCTTCAGCGTCTGAGCCCTGGCCTGGCACTGACACCACGCCACGGCAAATGCCGGCAATGGTAGGACAATTATTGTATTTTCATTTTTATGTTGGACTCTTTCAGACTCTTCAGACGCTACAAAACTCGTTACGTTGGTCGCTACCGGTATATACTGCAAAGGGAAATGTCACTGGAAAATAACGTTTTGATCGATGGCAACGGCAATGCCTTTGACAGCATTGAACCCGAGGAGTACCCCAATTTTTTCATCAGTCTTTGGAAGAAAGTGAGTCAATCATTTATTGTCAGTTCTGTCACTACCACTGCAGTATCCATTATTATGTAGGCAATTCGCAATAGTTTTAAGGAGCCGAAGCTTCCTGAAACAAAAACTGATCAAGAAAATGGAATGCAGGGGAAGCTTAATTTTATTTCGTGTAATAATTTATCGTACGACTCTAGTCGGTAATAAGTTTGGTAGGTAAATAGGATCTTTTTTTTTTTTTTAAAATAAGTAATCATTCGTCTGCTAAAGGCCCGTATAAATTTCCGATCGCTGATCTTTAAATAATTGATTTTTAATCGTTGGAAAATTTTGCGTCTTTACCTATTTTAAAAGTTAATGTGTCCTAAATCTACGTTCTTCATTTGTCCCCCACGATATGAAATAGAAAATTGCAAGGCGCAAGCATAAGGCCATAAAAGGTTTATAAAATATAAATTTTACACAATGCAATACTACTACCCCTAGTATTCCATCTTCATCGGCGATATGTAG
Source organism: Ptenothrix huangshanensis (assembly GCA_036851915.1). Classification (NCBI taxonomy): domain Eukaryota; kingdom Metazoa; phylum Arthropoda; class Collembola; order Symphypleona; family Dicyrtomidae; genus Ptenothrix; species Ptenothrix huangshanensis. The sequence continues at coordinate 6,858 of JAAXYX010001213.1, read as the reverse complement.
CAATATTGGTGATTTTCAGTATCGGTTTCTTGCTAAACAACAGTTGATAATCTTGTTAAAGCAATTTTGGATATAACAATAAAAAAAATATTGGCTTTCATTTTGTCTTTCGTTTGTTTTGACAAGCAGCAATCATGAAGTGTAGAATATCAAATGCAAATGCGGCCTTGCCTTGGTATTTAGTAACGTAGAGCATAATCATATTCTAGGAGCTCGGCTTATTTTTTGATAGTTTTATGCCTATCATTTATTCCAGCAATAAAAACTACTACGCCGAAACATTTAGAACCCCTATTATATCTCGTCTTTGTCTATGATAGTTCAAACCAATTCAGTGTTTAATATTGCTGCATTTATTCATAAAAGCAAAACGGGGCTACTTTATATGCTTTCTTTGACTCAAGTAATCCAATTTTGAACTTCAAAAAATTCACAAAGTCTGGTTTAGAATGCATGAAGTAGTTCAGGGGTGTTTGGCTTGGGTTTTATTACAGCCTCTTTACAGACTTTTGAATTCTTTATACATGTAAAGAGGATGTAATTATTCTAGCAGTTCTTAAATAATTAAATATCGTTTTAAACAACATTCACTTAGATGTTGATCATTATCTGCATTTAGTGTGTTGTTAAAACCCTTAAAATGTTTTTAAATTAGTGTTACTCTTGACTGTTGACCCTCGATTCCGAAACCATCAAATAGGTGTAGTATAATTTAAGATGTTTGTGAAATGGTAATAATAATGATTAATAAATTTTATATGAATTATTAATTATACGAAGTCTTTATTTGATAACGAGGTTTTGCTCATTAGGTAGTAGAAGGGCTCATCATAATGAAGAGCGTTTCTTGTGTTTGTTTCTTTATAACTCAAACTATCATTTATACTAAGCAGTCTTAGTATTTTATTTTCAGTTAGGGTTATTTAATTTTATCTCCTATTTGCTTCCAAGATGTGGCCTTCCCGTGAAGTGAAATGCAAGTATGAGCTGAGAGAAACGACACGAACAGGAGATTCGACTAAGCAGTCTTAGGATTTTATTTTCAGTTAGGGTTATTTAATTTTATCTCCTATTTGCTTCCAAGATGTGGCCTTCCCGTGAAGTGAAATGCAAGTATGAGCTGAGAGAAACGACACGAACAGGAGATTCGACGCCAGAATTGAAAAGAAGCAGCAGCAGCAACAGCAATTCAGGAACAAATCCCTTTTTGTCAATCTTTTATGGCCTTTCGAATCTCGGAAAAGGTGACAAAGAGCATTGTGAATCCTTATCATCAGCCACTTCCTCCACTGACAACACTCCAAGGCCTTCCCCAAATCGTCAAAAGGATAAAAATGTCAACCCTGATATCGACACATTGTTCACTGACGCCCCAAAGACACAGACGAACCGAAAAGTATACACGGATACTCCCGAGAGGGTCAAGACAAGGAGAGAATCCATTCTTAGTAACAACAGAAGGTCGTTTGCATAATTAATATTTTTATTATTATTACTAAATTATTAAATAATCTGCATGATTTGTGTTTTTATTCATCATGTTTTATATGCAGTGCCGAAGTGCAATAATTAAAAGTATAATTTGCTACACTTGAGTAGTTCCGTAGTTCTAAGTGCAGAAGTAACTTATTTACCTGCATATAATAATGATATCTCAATTAATTTTGGTTTTGGTTCAAGTATGATTAATACATTTTCTGTGTATTATGTACATAATTTACCTAATGTAATACGTTTTGGAAGTATGCAAGTACGTGTATGACTGGATATTGTAATAAATGCATTATGTTCCTTTTGATTTGATTTATGTAGGTATCCTAGGAATATGAATGTCAATGTCAATGTCAATCGGAACGAAACCTCCCAGTCTCCGTTGCACACTAGTAGAAGGCCGATGGTGATTGACGAAGAAAATGAAATAATTGACTTCCACCCGAATCGAAACCAGAACCAGAACCTGAACCAGAACCAGAATCAGAATCAGAACCTCTGTTCCGGGGACGGTGTTACTGCTGCTCACAAAAGGGTTACATTTCAAGCTGTGGCCACGAGTGAAGAAAATGCTAACGATGTTGAAAACGAATCGGTGGATTTACGAGATCGGGAAGCAGCTCGAGAGTAAAAGTCTTTGTTATTTTCAACACACGTAACATACCAGTAATGGACTTAGATCACATGTAGAGACTGAATAATTTATTAAAGTCTGGCTTTCGCTTTCTTTCTTGGTTGTCGAAAGTCAAAGTGGTAGATGAAGAAGCAAGACTCCTGATCTAAATTTAGCTAACCATTAGAATTTGAAAATACTTTTGACTTTCAGAAATTTTTACAACGTGAACGAAATGGATATGGAAGCATTGTACACAAGTGGAAAGCAAAGTGATATAACAATTCATTGCCGTGGATCAGTATTCCCAGCACATTCATTCGTTTTAAAAGGTATTCTGAAACTCAAATATATAAATCGTTTTCTCCCTCCTCTCTACCTATTTTAATGATGCTGAAATATTTCCAAAGCATGATTGTGATTACGGTGTTCAGACCAGCCGACCCATATAGTTTCTCTCCTATTTCTGTTCCTTTATCATTGATATGAACATGGGCTACAAAATAATCTGTAATGCATTATTATCGATTTACCCCTCACCTCCTTTTCTAGCTCAAAGTGGTTTTTTTCGACGAGAACTATTCATGAAGTCAGACTCGAATTCGATCACCATTAACGATATCAAACCGGAAGACATGCAAGCACTTCTGAAATACATGTATACTGGGAGGATCGATAGGAAATATTGCGATTCTGATGGTTGTTTCACGTCCCGATTTGAATTCCTTCTTCAGGATTACGATGTGCCCTTACCAGAGGATTCTCCTATTGCTCTTATTGTTACTGACTACAGTTCTGGATCCGAGTGAAAAAAAAATTGACGACGACAACCACGAACTAATTTATGAATGTTTTAAGTTTTGCAATTGTTTACTTGTCTACGTCTAATTAATTATAAACCATAATTATTAACACAACTATTCAATATTACGATACGACATTGACATGCTCAGCCACAGGTAGATGGTAGTTGGCAGTGTGGTGCCTCCCAAGAAGTTTAATTGTACTGCGTGTTTTACTATTTTAAACTTCAGCAATACCTAAAAGAGAGATTAACTAACTATATTTACTTAATATTAGTCTTAAATATTAATTACATAGAATCTAATGCTATGTTGTATGTACAACCAAGATTTAGCTTTAAACGCAATCGTGATATGATTAAGATCAAGTGCTTCTACATAATCTCTTATTTTATTTACTACTATCTTTATGTCTGATCATTATTATGAGTGCAGCTTGCTTACATTTACTGATTTAAGATTCGGATTCGAGTACTAAATAAATTCCGTACAAAGAAAGAGGGTAATTAATAATTAAGCGCTAAAACTTGTTTAAGTAAGTTTTTCATTGTTGATCATACACAACTCCTACATTGGACACCAGAGCCGTGAAATACCGAAAGGTCAGGATCATTAAATTATCCCTTTTGCATGCAATCCAGAGAAATGTTTGGTCATTTTCCTACTTTTATCATAGTATTTCTTACTACATCGTTGCACTGTTGGAAATTGACACGACACGTTTACACTCGACTCCAAGTAAAGTCTAGTATTTTTGCATTCAAACTAAAGTAAATTTTGATCTTAATCCTAATCCATATTGAACCAATTCCTAACACTGTTGCTGACATGAACACTAGGAACTGAAGGCATATTTCGTTTCAATGCTGCGGCAAGCTCCGTTTCTGTCTTTTCACCATCTTTGAGAGCATCTCCAATGATCTCTGTCTCGTCAGTGATTCCATCAAAATTCAAGCGGCTTAGAATGTCATCCTTTCCTGGCAATTCCGTTTGCCATAATTGCCAATAATGTTCATAAATGATATCCGGGCGAACAGGTCTCTTGACATACAATGATGAACCATGGGAGGGAGTATAATAGTTGTCGGGTTCTTTCGGAACAAGTCTTTCATCAGTAGTGTCATCATCCGAAATAGAGTCGTCGGAATCATATTCTTCATCATGAGCATTCAAAGTGAAGCCTGGTTTCCAGTAGTTAGGAGGCAAGCTGTCGGGGTGAATTATTTCCTCAACTTCTGTGGTGGGATTTGGAACTATAGGAATTTGTGAAGATGTTGATTTTATTTGATTCTGTGAGATGACTGCTGGGATTTGACATTTACTATCGTTGCCGTCAGGATTTTTGTTTCTGTGTCGACACATCATGAACCCAGATAACGTGTAGGACAAATCAAGAAAGATCAACATTGCACAAAAGCAAAACATCTATAGTTGTGTTATTGTTACTGGTGTAATCAAAGCACAAAATGGTATTGTGTTGGTTTATACAATACATAATATATGGTGTTTTGAATACTCTAGAACTCACATGAAACGTATGGACTTTGTACTGCTGGCCGAATCTAGAGGAAGGTGTGACGTTTCTTTATAAATGTCGTAATTTTTTATCCATTGCTGTTCCCCATCCATTGCACTTTCCCCATCCTCTTCATCTGTATTTGCTGATAATTTATGTTGGTTTGGTAAGTGAGGGTTGAAGTGGTTTCCCCTGATGGAAGTTGCATTTTGGGAATCCTCATCACCTTCCTTGTGGTCGAATTCAAGATCCTCGGGACCCATCATTAAATCTTTATAGGCATTTATTAATTCTTCTTCGGCATTGTCGTTCGTTTGTTTCCGATTCACTTGATCCTTCTTGGAAGTTGAAAGTAATAGTTCTTCTTGAGAGCAGGTAGCTTTAAATGATGGATGAGGAGCAATACGCCAGCGTATATCGACACGAAGCTGAGGTTTCTCTTGGTACTCCTTCAAATCTGGCAGTGGATAGGAAGTCTCTGCAAACCTTCCCTGGGAGCAGACGGCACAAAGTGTGTCTATCTTGGTCTTCTTAGCTTGTTCCTCTTCTCTCATTATCAAGATCTTCCGAATTAAAGTCGATAGTATTCCCAAATTATATTCCGATTAGAAAATACAGAAAAATAGTCTCTCGCATTAAATTGTAAAATTAAGTTCAAATATAATTTATTTATTGTTACAATTATTCGTACTTCTGACGGTTCTGACTTGTACTGATATAATTACCGAATTTTCTATGTCCACTAGTTGACGGCGCAATGAATTTTTGGTCTCATCCAAATACTTCTGACGTTTAGGTGCAAGTTGGCGAAAGTAGTCACGAAGCCATTCGATAGGAAGATCCGGTTTATCTGCCTGCATGTACAGATGTTGTATGGCTTCAATTAAAAGCGCGTTTGCACCCGACTCTTCAGTAAATTGGACGAATGCTCCACGTTCGGATTCCAACTGAAATTAGAGTCATTATAATTCTTGAAAATAAATAAATTGCTGTTATACCAGCTACCAGGGAATCTAACGAAGTTAGTTTTTCTTTTACAAAGAGTTTCTGTAAACCGTGATGAGAGAACTGCGTGGTGGGGCACTTTCAGAATGCTTGGATGGGTAGGCAGTAAGGCAGTATAGGTAGTAGGTTCCTGTACCTATTAGGTATCTGGGTACTGGGTAGTAGTAAGTACATAGGTAGGTACCTATTAAGGAATGTTATAGAGTTACTACTTCTACTTCTACTACTACCTGAATAAGAGGTAGGATCAGGACATACCAGTTACAAAGTAAGTAGTATTACATATACTAATTTATGCCTATCAAATAGTTTTATGTTGTCAAAAATGTGTAATTATTAGAAAAAAGGAAAATCTACAATTTGCTTGTCTTCATTAAAAATGAAATAAAAATAATGAGCAAAAAATAGGTAGGTAGGCATCCTATACAATATTAGCTACATAATTTGTTATACTACTGATTAACGAGTAATGATTTACTGTGACTGACTTTGAGCAGCAATTAATACGTATAATAATTATAACTATAACTCATCCGAGTAATTTACCTACTGATGCAATAAATAACTTACAATTATAAGAGTATCTCATTATATTTTAATTTGCTGAGATAAGCATTCTATTTGTAGTACGAAAGTAAGTCATTCGGTACCTAACTCTTTTTCATATATAAAGGAGCAAGAGCATTTCCTTTCCTTTAACTAATTACAATTATTTTATTTAACGAGTGAACGGCGGAAGCGGTCAGTGAATAACAAAGAATGTATTTATACATGTATTTCCAATACTGAGCAACAGAGAAACATTTTCAGGTATTTCATAACGGACAACTTACATCTGGTAAAACGTACATACCGTAAAACCACTAAATATACCCCGGGCTACCATTGTAAATATTGCCTCTTCTCCCCGGTCATTTTTAGAGGTCAGCTATCTTTATAGCTAGCTTAAAAAATATGCACATAGAATTTTTTGATTTACTTGAATCTTTATTGCTCAATTTGTCGACGTTCTATTAATAAAAACCTACTCAACACAGCCTTGCGGAGCACATTACTATATGGGCTTATAGTAAAGGGACATCACTTTAATATGGGTAGTGTGGATAAAAAACGTGCACTTATATTCGTGCGATACGAACCGTATACCGTCAATGGTAATTATAGTGACGGCACAACTGAAGTATGTTTTTCATAAAAGGATTTGAACCCGTGGCTTCGTCAATACGAGTCAAAGTTGTGGTAACACGTAACACAAAGCTATTTCGGCTCTATTGCTGTAAAGGACTTTGCATTGAACTAGGGGCCCTAAAAACGGATCAGTAAACTGAGTAAGCCTTTGGGCGTGAAATTTTTGCTTGAAGCAGTCGGTCCAGCTAACGGTGATAGGTGATTGAAGACGCCCTGAGGTTTTGGGGAGGACAAAAACTCCG
>JAAXYX010001212.1:0-25312 GCA_036851915.1 Ptenothrix huangshanensis | reverse complement strand
AATTGTAGTTATGATTTAGGTACACTATTGTTTTATTATTTACATATTTATGAAGAACTATATGTAATACCTACGTGGAACATGTTAGGAATCAGGCTATAGGCAATGCATAAATGCATTACGTACGTTACGTAACGTAAAAATACGTTGTACAGTTGTAAGGTTGTAACTAATTTTGTATTTTGTATTGTGGTATTGTGGCAAGCGGCTCGAATACTCTATGAGCTCCAATGTTATGGCGGGTTTTCAAATAAATTGAAAACTTTCGTTTGCAGTAAACACAGGTCCGCAGATCGCAGTTCAAGAAATAATAATTACATTAATTACTTAATTACTTGTAGCTTGTAATGAAACTAAAAACGTAACAACAACAGTGGCAGTTTCAGCTAAAAAGGTCAAAGGCTATTCGTAAACTAATATTTGGAGCTTTGAGTACCAGGTAAATCTTACGAATTTTGTCATCGGGAATATTTAACATTATTCATTATTCATTATTTATCATTTTCAAAATCAATTTTCAAATTTAACATTGTAAATTCGCAAGTACGTAACATGGTTTTAACCTTTAAAATATCTAGTTCATCTTTGTCAAAATAATAGAAACGAGATAAAAACAAGTGCATTGAACATTGAACAAGATAAGGATAGCGATACTATAGCTAAAAAAATTCCAGTTTCTCATAATGAGCTCCAGCAGACATCGAAATTCAAGTCCTCAACCTCGTACCAGTAAGAGTGCGAATGAACCACCTGTTAAGGTAGGTAATCAAATTTAAGGATTAAATTGTTGTAGATATATTAAAATTCTTCGTTTCATTTAGAAGATTTATAATCCTGTTAGTTAAGATCAGCTACACGCTCTACACTTGACAGTTGATTTAATTTAAGTGTTTGTACAGTAATTATATTATTGATGCATTCATGTTTAATTTTTAAATGGTTTATTAATTTGGTAGAGGTATCGTCGTGAGGAGGACGAGGAAAGTGATGACGAGATTCAAATCGGCGATGACAAATACGTTCCTTACGTTTCAGTACGAGATAGAAAGAAAGAAACATTTAAAAAATTGGGATTGAAACTGCTATCGAAGAAGAATGGGCCCAAGGGAGACAGCTCTGATTCTGATAGGGATGAAGATAATTCCGAAGAAGAAGACCCTCAAGCTTTGGCCAGAAAATCAAACATTTCCCTTTTGGATCAGCACACAGAGCTCAAAAAAATTGCTGAAGGTAAGTAAAGGAACTTGCTACTTCCGAGTTTAAATTTATTCATTATCACATATCAACATCAATTCCTAATGCAATCTACTAACCAATGTCATAATCACAATTGTAGCAAGGAAAGAGAGTGCTATGGAGCGGCAGTTAAAAGAAGAAGAGAAGATTTTGGAGAGCGTTGCTGAAAAGAAGGCTTTGATGGGTGTTGCTGAATTGGCTAAAGGCATTCAGTACGAGCATTCTATCAGAACAAGGTAACCCTAATTAATTTTCATATTAATTTAAGCTTTAACCAATTATTTATTCCGCTTCATTTGGTGTAATAATGTTATTTTCTTTACTTATAGCTGGAGTCCACCAAGCTACCTAATGGCCAAGTCTCAGGAAAGACATGATAGAGTTCGAAAGAAGTACTGCATTCTCGTCGAAGGCGAAGATGTGCTTCCTCCCATTAAGAATTTCGAGGAAATGAAATTTCCCAAAAGTCTCATCCGTACTATGAATAAGCAGGGAATCGTGAAACCTTCACCGATTCAAGTACAAGGGATTCCAACCGTGTAAGATTGAGCACCTTATAGCTTAGTACTGTAAAAATTACTGTATCCTGGAAATTGGTGAGTGTATAATTCATCCCGTTCGTTTTTTACAGATTGTCAGGAAGGGATATGATAGGCATAGCTTTCACAGGAAGTGGGAAAACTCTTGTGTTTGTCCTCCCCATAATCATGTTCTGTTTGGAACAAGAACACAAACTACCATTTATAAAAGAAGAAGGGCCTTATGGTAACTTACTATTTTGTTTTCCATGAAAACTTTATTAAGCTCTTCTAGTTGGAGTGGCTAGTAACAGATTAAATTAATTACATTTGAAATGCAAAAAAATGCCGTTTTGCTTTTATTTTGTCAATCTTTGATTTCAGGACTAATAATCTGTCCCTCTCGGGAATTGGCCCGGCAAACCTACGAAATTGTTCAGTTCTACTGCACCGCTTTACAACAAGATGGTTTCCCTGAAATTCGACCGTGTTTGGCGATGGGAGGAGTACCTGTGACCGAAGCCATGGAGGTGATTCGCAAAGGAGTTCATATTATGATTGCCACTCCCGGCAGACTTATGGACATGCTGGACAAGAAGATGGTTCGGCTGGACATGTGTCGCTATTTGTGTATGGATGAAGCGGATCGTATGATTGACATGGGTTTCGAGGAAGATGTGCGTACCATCTTCTCCTACTTTAAGGTAAGTTCAAAGGCAAAGAATACAAATAGGTTACAATTCATTACAATTTAGACCAAGATAATGAATTAAGTGCTGATTGAAAACACAGGCACAAAGACAGACGCTGCTTTTCTCAGCTACCATGCCTAAGAAAATCCAAAATTTTGCTCGGTCTGCCCTAGTGAAACCTGTGACGATAAATGTAGGACGAGCAGGTGCTGCATCGTTAAATGTCATTCAAGAAGTAGAGTATGTAAAAACGGAGGCAAAGACAGTGTATCTGTTAGAATGTCTTCAAAAAACTCCTCCACCTGTGCTCATATTTGCTGAGAAGAAACAGGATGTGGACAATATCCACGAGTATTTGTTATTAAAGGGAGTGGAAGCTGTAGCGATCCACGGAGGAAAAGGTACCAGAACTTAACTGTATTAAGTAAATCGTACCTACTTTATTTAATGCATCGATGCGGAGCTTTTATTATTACGTGGAAAACTATTTTGAATGTTTTACACAGATCAGGAAGAGCGTTCAAAAGCCATAGAAGCTTTCAAAAGCTTCAAGAAGGACGTACTGGTTGCAACCGACGTTGCTTCCAAAGGTTTAGACTTCCCCAATATCCAGCACGTTATCAATTACGATATGCCTGATGATATCGAGAATTACGGTAGGTCAATAAGAACAAACATGTATATCCAAAATATGATATGACTTTACACGTAATTTATGACTCTACTGATACATTAGGTACGTACTTATTAATTAATTGTAATGTCCACACTGATTTTGTACGGCACAATTACAGTGCATCGTATCGGTCGTACCGGTCGTTCTGGGAAAACCGGTTTAGCAACCACATTTATCAACAAAGGCAACGACGAATCTGTTCTCCTAGATTTGAAGCACTTACTCATGGAAGCTAAGCAGAATGTCCCACATTTCCTCGCCACTCTACAATCAGAGAATGAGAAGTATTTGGTTCTTGGAGGTAATTCGCAAATCATTATTAATTTCTTCAATCTTCTTACGATTCTTTTATACTGTTAGTGCTTACTTGAATTTGTTTTTTATCATTTCTTCCCCAGACGAAAAAGGGTGCAGTTACTGCGGTGGTCTTGGTCATCGGATTACAGACTGTCCCAAATTGGAAGCTATGCAGAGCAAACAAGCATCCAACATCGGCCGTCGCGACTATTTGGCCAACAATGCCGACGACTATTAATTCTATGTTATTGTTCAGTTTGAATAGGAATTATGACTGTTTTTATTTTACATTCTTAACATTACATTAATAATGCACTAATGATTCTAAATTGTTAATAATACATAATTTATGCTTTTATTTCAAAAATGTTCTCGTTTTGTCTATGCTGATGTAAAGAAAAAATACCTAAGTAGGTAGATCAGATACTTTTGTGTCCTGGAAATAAAACCAGACGATGCGTTTAGTGATGACATCAAAATTGAATTTTTTATTTTTCTTAAAATTGGATTCCTCTCGGCGACATTCGCAATGTATTCGAATTCGAATTTCGAACTTGCAAGTTCGACTTTAACGATTATTCAACCAACATGCATATTGAGGTGAACTAAACAAAATATTAGACAGTAATCGTATTAGTTTTCTATGTAGGTGGTAATTGGTGCGACGCACAGATACAACAACCGAACCATCGCATCGGAATGATCATGACATGATATGAACTTATGGTTAGTTAAGTTAATGGTCATTAGCAAAACTGCCAACTGTGATGTGCTCCTGTGTAGTCCCCTCCCCTCTCACGTTTCCCTCGCATCGTTCAATAACAGCAGTCAATATTGGCCTGCAATAATTAATGGATCAACTCCTTATTCTTCTGTCCCTCTCCTAATAAGCAAAAGTCGTATCAACTTCCTCCAAATCTGAAACTCTTCCCTATACAAATTCCCTATAATATTTTCTTTAGTTTCTCTGCTCTATGGGAATGAATTGAAGTTGAAATTCAAGTGGGTTACTATGGTTGGGTTACGGTTGCGGCTACTCGTTATTCTCTTTTCTTTCCCCTGCTCTCTCTGCTTACAAAAACGCGTTTGGACAAACCCTTAAAAGCTATCATTTAATATTAACCTTATAACTATAATTAGTTATGTAGAATAGATCCTTAGAGTACCTAATTAAACTTACAATACAATTGCAGTTTTAAATCTTACATTGTGGAAACTCAAGCCCTGCCAATATTAGCGAAATTCAGCGAATTCAGTTCGAAGTTACGGTTACACGGTAAATACTCTTGATCAATCCGAATTCGAATTTCATTTCGCTGTAATTATACTTAATTACATAATATCATAGTCATAATCTTATACTTTCCACTGGTTTCAGATTTTCAATACACAGAACAAAAACACGAACGAGATTTTTTTGCGAACTGTAGAACGTTGTATCACAACACATTACATTACATAACCATGCCATAACCTGCATCGCATCGTATCGCATCGCGATCAATAAAACAATACATTTTTTACATTCAGGAAATTAAATTCGAAAGTCTTGGAATTGGATGTGGTTTGGTTTGGTTTGGAGATTTGATAGGGTAGTAGATAGTCGTAATATGACGAGAGGGTTTTACATTATTTTCCATTTTATCCTCCTCGTGATTAAACGATGCACATTCAATTGAATTAAATAAATACGTAAATAATAATTATTGTAATCTAAATCTAAAATGATGCATGATTCAAACTCAAAGTAAAATAAATAATAGTAAATAAATTAATCGTTATCTTTAGCTTCGTGATTCGAATCCTATCTGTTAATTTTAACCTTAAGAATATATAATTACATAGATTATCACAAAGTGTTGTCCTTGTCGCCGTAATTAGTGGTCTCCTCGTCCTCAATAATCCTCAATTAAACATTGTTGTGATTTCAATGGTGAAATTTCATTTCATTTCTATTGTGCTTCTTCCAACAACTAATTGCTAACTGAGTTAACTGATACGGAATATTTTTAACACAAGTCCAAGTCAACCCAGATGACCTTCTAAACTATACACTGAATCGCAGCAAAATATGTACGGAGTCACTAAAAGCCTAGTACTTACTGTAACAAAGTAGGAAGTTTAAAAAGCAGTAAGTTCATCTATACTTGGTGAACAAGGTCAATTATAATTTTAATTGCAATAACTTTTGACTTGATTTGAATGATTGACTGTGATCACTTCCAAGCCTACCCAAGTTCACTTTTCTATTCATATAATGCAGCTTCTTAACCTCGTCATTTACATAGTTACTTAATTACAATTACGATTGGATTAGAAATTGAAATTAGCAATTATAGTACAATCGACTTGACTTTGTAGTAAACATTACTTTGAGAGTTTTGTGCCTGAAATACGCAGGTAGGTTAGGTAGGCATGTTGTATATGTAGATGAGTTAGTAACCATCATAATTAAAACCTAGTGTTTTGAAACAGTAAAGTAAATATCATACAATAATTTAGCATACAGTTCGTTTTGGGAATTTTACAGTTTTTTTACAAATTAATTATAGGAGGTAAAGCAACGCAACGCAACGTAACGTGAACGTGATGAAATACTTGCAACAATTTGTTTCTCTTTAAATAATAAACAATAAATATATTACCTAACCGTCATTATAAATTGTTATCTAACGTTACTCGTTATAATTCCGTATGACTCTCTTTATCTGTGGGTGTGGGGTCAACGTCGCTACTAGAATTAGAATTACTTTCATTCTCATTCCCTGAACTCTCGTGAGTTCCCTCGGATTCAGGCGTTTGTTCCGACTGACCGTCGCCAGACGATTTACTCTGATTTGTTTCCGATCCCGTCGAGTCCGGGATGACATTCTCCTTGTCATCTGCCGAAGCCTCACCGGTCTCGGCATCGCCTCCACTGGACTTGGTTTCGGCCTCAGCCTCTGCTTCCTTCTCCTTGGCTGCTCCCTCCTCCCTCTGCTTCTTTAGTTTATTTACACGAGCTTTGTTCACCATATATTTAACCTGGAAGACAGATAATTTCCATTCAAAATTAGTAAACACTCAAAACCCCTATTTCAAAATGCCCAAACAAGGTAGCTAGAAAAAACAACTTTCTTTCAGAAATCGTATGCTACTGCAACAGGATTATTTTACGATAACAACTTTTACAAGGTATATTCTCGAGAAAGTTGGAAAATTGAGAAATTCAGTTCACCTTCCCCAAATTTTGATTCGAGTAAATTAATCTATTTTTCAACGTAACTGCAAATGCTTTGCACAACTTACTTCACGATCTAAAGCGTCAAGCTTCTCAGCAATCATTCTAACAGTCAAGGCAGGTGTTTGGGTCAATGGAGTTTCCTCCTGAGCTTTCAATTTCTTCTCACGCCACTCAAGCGTTTCAGTCAACAATTTTGTGAGTGTTTCCACTTCCACTTCTGTAAAATACTGTTGATCTTCAGGCAGGTTCTTCGAACCGTCCAAGAATGTCTGACTAATATTAAGCATCTTGTCCAAAGCATCCAAGGCATCTGGTCTTTCCTTGTGCTCCCGGACACGATCTTCCAATTCCTTCGTCAACAACTTGATTGACTTGTATCTGTCATCGTACACTGAACGCTCAGCATTTGATCCATCTTCATAAAGCCAGTCGGAAATCTATAGATGATTTCCCAACCAACAATTAATTAATGCTTACTTCATTATAGTAAAATTACAATTCTCTTCTCCTTCACAAGCCCAACAAGTACAAGAAAACTGACGTAGATAGACACACAACTAGTTAGTTAGCATTATTTATTTCGATTTAGCGGCACTGAAATACCTAATAACTAAGAAAATATAAATGTCCAAATAACTTTCAATGTAGGTTGCAATAAAATGAGAACCTACTAGCTTGCAGCATTTGGTTTTGGAATTGATTTTATTATTGCATTTCTGCACGCCTTTCCCCAAATAATGATGATACAGGAAAGGCACTAAAGAAATGCTTATCATAATATAAAGTGTATGTGTCAATGACAATGAACGTGTAGAAATTTTAAAAACGGAAAATAAAAAGCGTACCTCATTACACGCTGCTCCAATCTTCTCACGCTCTTCTTCCGAAACATAACTTTCGTACTCTGAAGAATAGATTTTATTCGTCATTTCAACAACAAACCCTTCCAAAGTATTCCTGGATCTTTCAGTCAGAGCACGAAGGCGATCTGCTTCATTAAGTGCGTTCAATCTACACAGTAACATTCGATCATGAAAATTAGAACTTTGATTTAAGATTCAAAAATCTTACCCATTGGGGTCTACAGACTTTTGTAAGTATGTAAGTATTTCGTCTTAAAAAGAATAGTAACTTACTTTGCGGCAGCAGCATCAAACTTGGATCCGTTCAATAGAGAGATATCCAAATTGTAGGACGTTAGCGACAGAGGTTCGCGTACAACGACTGTCCTCTGTTTCTTTGGTGCTTCGGTTCCCGTAGCATTGACAGTATCTGCTTTCTTGGCACCATCCTCCTTGTCCTTTTCCTTATCAGATTCATTAGCATTAGCTTTGGGCTTATCGCCGTCAGTCGTATTAGCAGAATCTGCGGATCCGGGTTCTGGTTCAGCATCAGATTTTTGGGCACCTTCGTTCAATGGATCTTGCTCATCTTTATCTGGTTTGGGTTCCGAAGCTTCGGCACTTCCTAAATAGGCAAGGCAAGACGAACGTTAAATCAAACCATAGACCATGTTTAAATTTTTAGCGGAAATAAAGTAGGTAATCTAACTAGTCAATAATTAAAAATTGGAACCAATTTTAGCGATTGGTATTTTGCGTCATTGTACATAATGTCCAAATAACTTTCAATGTAGGTTGCAATCGAATTGAGAACCTACTAGCTTGCAGCATTTGGTTTGGGATTGATTTTACTATTGCATTTCTGCACGCCTTTCCCCAAATAATGATGATACGGGAAATGCACTAAAGAAATGCGTCACATTTAGCACTACAGCTACAGCAAATAATTTTCTTCTGCCGTCGCCATGCTACTTACTTCAGTTATTAACTAAAAGAGAAAAATTTAGCTGGTATTATTATCTAAGAAACGTAAATAATTCCAACCTGAAAATAATGAACTGAAAGCGGAGCCTATTTTGGACAAGGTGTCGCTTCCTTCAGCTTCATCAGCAACTGTGGAATTCTTTTCGAAAACAACTTCTACAAGGTTGAGAGCGAAGATACCACTTTCGTCCATGGTGAAATGAGCTTTGACACCTTTCGATTCTACGCCTTCACCCTTATGCTTCTCAAGAGCGGCAGTCACTCCATTCAGTTCAACTTTGGTGATATTCAAAGAACCAACAGCTCTGTATTGAGAAAATAAAAAGCATATCACTGCATAAGCTCCTAATAGCCACGGCATACCAAAATTAATTTGCGCTTCTTTTACAAGTGTAATCGTTATTTATATTTCTAATCGTGCAACTTACAAAGCTTCTTGAGGGGACACAGGTAATTCTCCGTAGCTGACATAGAAAGTAAAGTCAGACACGTGCTTATTGAATGTCAAGATCTTCTTCTGTGGATAAGGATTCATAGGGGCAAAGAGAGTTCGACGAATGATTTTAATCGTCTTCGTTTCCGAATCGTCGTTGTCAAGCTCTCGTTCGAAATCAACCAAAATCGGGAAAATAACAGCGTCCTTGGTCAAGAACTTCTTAACTTTGAATCCAGAGCTCAAATCAGCAGCCTTGTACACAGCACCCATGGCCGCAGCCTCATCGGTATTTAAACTTTTTCCTAATTCTCGGTTGTAGTGGGTGACCAATTTCTCTTGTACTTTAGGAACTCGTGTTCCTGCTCCAATCAATATCACCTGTAATAGATTTTGTAACAGAATGCTATTTAATACCTATTATTTTTATCAATCCCACATTGCCCTTGCTGTCGCCAATTTGTTGCACGATATAAACGAAACTATACAACTTTATCCCAAACATTAATTGAATTAAATTAAACTTGATCTAACCTGGTCGATAATGTCCATAGTTAGGCCTGCAGCGTTGAGCGCGTTTTCAACAGGTTTGGCTACCCTTTCAAATAAGTCTTCATTTAATTTCTCGAATTGCTCCCTTGTAACTTGAAGTCTAAAATCTTTATCATCCAGAAGACCTTCAACCTAAAAATGTGTTCAAAAAATTGTCATCTTTAATCAATGTAGTAAAATAATCACGATCACAGCATCATATTTAAGTATACAATTCATCACATCATTTACAAACTGTAAATTTATTACAAATTATTGTCCAAATAACTTTCAATGTAGGTTGCAATGGATTTGAGAACCTACTAGCTTGCAGCATTTGGTTTTGGGATTGATTTTATTATTGCATTTCTGCACGCCTTTCCCCAAATAATGATGATACAGGAAAGGCACTAAAGAAATGCGTAGCCATTCGTTGTCATTCTTTCCACCGAGATCAAGTGTTCAATGTATGTAAGGCAAGTAGGTATTCAACAAAAAAGTAACTATAAAAATTTCATCAAACCGAAGTACCTGGGCAAAGTGATCATTGTTGGCACTGAGAACATTCTTAACTCTTCCAGCCTCTTTAAATAATTTGGCCATGGCACGATGATTCGTGAAGACATCGGTGGGCGTTTTCTTCATATCATTGAAGGCCTTGGCGAGATAGTCTCTTAAACGCAGTTGCATCTCTAAGCCACCAAGGGTTCGATCGTAGCTATAAACAAATAAAACAACAATGACAACACATTTACTCTACGAGGTTTTATTTTGAGACATTGACATGATCATAGTCGTAATAATAAAGATCGCAGAGCGAGACAGCATAATTTTAATTCCAAACTAAATAACAATACATCCAATGCCAATAGTAGTTAAGAAACTTACGCAACGCCTAGAACGCTCACTTGAGGATTCGTTTCTACAACACTTCGGTCTTTAGTTTTGACAACTTGATAGCTCAAAACTGTAGCTACAGTACTAGATGCGCCCATATCATATAAAAGAATATTCTGAGCGGTCTCGTTAAAATCCTTTCTACGGAAAATGCCATAATTCAAAGCGGCTGGAAGGAATGGAAAAATTAAATCACGTTAGTTAGGTATTTAGATTTCCATCACCTAAATGCAAACCGTAAGTTGGCATTGGTATAATTATAACTTACCGGCGGTATTTGTGTTCATAAGTTGCAAAACTTTGACTCCAGCTAACTCAGCCGCATTGAGCACAGCCCGACGCTCAGCTTGATTGAAATAAGGAGGAACCGTGATGACGGCTTCTTTAACTGGTTGGCGAGCAAAATCTTGAGCATAGTCTCGGCACTTGCTTATAAGCATTCCCAAAAGCTCTTCAGGAGAATAGAACGTTTCACTGAGGAACAAACATACAAACAGTTTTACAGCATTCATCAAGTCGACTTTCACCAACTGAGAGATTATAATACAAATATAACTTAATTAATAAATAACCACACATTTTGAACATCATTGTACCTGTCATGCTTAAAGAGAACAGTGTTGCGTTCTTCATCAGGAACAATGTTGTAGTACGGGAACCTCTTCTGGAACAACTGTACAATGGGATTGTCAATCTTTTTGCCCAAGAGATCTAAAAAGTACATGTATGCATTGGGTGGGAAGCGAACAGCTATGTTGAGAGCATCTTCTCCGATTAGACGTTCACCATCCCGGAAAGAAATGGCAACCGGTGTTTTCCTCTTGGACTCCTTATTTAAGACGATCTCCATTGGAACTCCCGGCTTTAAACAACAGGATTTCAAATTAATAACTACCAACCTACAACTGGTACTTGCATCTTCAGTGCAAATGGCAATCCTCAAGAAATATTACATGGTACATATTCAATTAAAAATAAAATTCCATTACTTACCGACACAATGCCGATTTTGACCCATTCGGATCCTAAATCGATACTCATGACGGCAACACTATCTGCCTCATGGCAAATACCTAGGAGCAGTCCAACCAATACTGTAAAAGCTAGTCCTCGTATTTTCAAACCCATTGTGGTTTCTGCAATTAAAAACAGCAATCATTAATCATTCTCTGAAAATAAATCTGGTAAAAATAACCGTCCAATTACAAAATAATATAACATTCCAAGCCTTTGACTACTGCTAATGATAAATGAGTATCACAGGTAATAACCGAGCACTGCACTAGATGAATTTCATGTAACCTAATAATTCTATTATCACTGCCTGTCTGAAACTTTCACAAGAACTAAAACGTACAAAAGTATTAAATTCATTGATTATAATTACATAACTATTCACCTCGTGTATAATATTGGCCCTATGTAACTAAACGGCGCTAGAATTTCTTTCTCGAAACTTATGCTCTAGATGGTTCTGTGAGAACACAACACGACAAGACCCAAAAGTTTCCTTATAAATTCCTCGTATCCTCACTATCCTCTGAATCCTCTCCATGTATTTTTCCTTATATTTTCTAATTCTACTCCAATCGTAAACTACTACTAATAGCTAATACATATGACACAAAACCATCCATAAATGATAAACTAACAAATAACCCTACAACTCTACCGCCATTACCATTTGGAATATTCATATATGCCAACATGAAAATTACGAATGACAGACATGGGCCATAAATCATCAACCCACAATGGCAGTGACAATGACAGCGTATAGACAACCGGCATCCGTACCGGCTTCTTCATCACTAGTTAAAAAAACCAAAACCTCAGAACTAAACAACT
Source organism: Ptenothrix huangshanensis (assembly GCA_036851915.1). Taxonomy (NCBI): domain Eukaryota; kingdom Metazoa; phylum Arthropoda; class Collembola; order Symphypleona; family Dicyrtomidae; genus Ptenothrix; species Ptenothrix huangshanensis. Next base: position 13,135 of record JAAXYX010001212.1, on the reverse strand, counting down.
AAACACCGGCTAATGCACTCGAAAAAATAAAAAATACTACAAAACTATTATTCTTGAAATGACGAAAGTACAAGAGAAAAAAACTTTATTCAGTCACTGTTACACAACGGTAATAATTATTACTATTCATGTACAATTATGAATTACTATTGCTAACACGGATACCTACTAAAAACAAAAGAGTTCAGTGACAGCTATACAGTACAATACAATACTCAATTCTACCAAACACCAAAAAATGAAATTCAGCAAATGAGCAGGCTCAAATATCAAAAGGTAGCAGCTACCAAAAAACAATACTCAATTATTTAAGAAAAATAACCTACAAACCAACAAGCAACGCTTTCATGAGCTACTAGCAGGAATAGGTCACAGGTCAACTGGACCATCAGAATTGAACAAAATTGCAATAAATCAATGACTAACTAACCTAAAAATTTCAACTAATTACAACCTCACTTTGACAATGGAGGCTGACCTGACCTTTCTCTTTCCTTCTTTTTAGTTGTTAGTCTCCAAACCCAAACCAGATTATCAAACTTATCAACTATCATGAACCTACTATCAACTAATAATACTGACCTACACGTGCAAGTTATGATGGATGAAGGAACCAAATATCGCTAACACCAAAATCAAATACTGCTAACAAATATAAACAACAATCTCTCCTACCGTTTTCTATGTATTATCAATTATTACTCAAACAAAAATCAAAAATAAATATACAAATAAATAAGTAATAAATAATCAATAATGCCGAATCGCCGAATGTCAAATGAAGCACTTGAATTTGAGAAGCTTGAAGCCTAGATTGTGTGATGATAATTATGACTTAAATGATGAATGACTACGGCTGCTTTTATGCGGCCTAAATGTCTAGAGAACGTCTTGCAGTATAGCATCTTTCAGATTTTCGAAAAATATTACCCGACGTCACTTAACGTTCGTTAAGTACTTCAACGAAGAATTTTCTTCAGTCCTTCTCGCTCTTATATGAGTTGTTGTATCGCAATCAGAATTTCTGTTCTGATCCTTTTGAAAAAATAAGGATAAGGAATTTCGAGTTTTTTCTCCGTATCTCTCTGTCGTCTGTCTCTGTGATCGTTGCACAGTTCGCACAGTTGGTGGTGCTGAATAATACCGTTACCGTTTCACACTGCAGCTGTACTCAGGATTTATGATCTCGATCTCAAAAGTGTGCACTACTTACTATTACAGATTTGAAGCGAGTGGCTGGTGGCTGGCGGTGATGTGATGTGATGAGTGATTGTCAGTATGGAACTATTTTAATGAAGAAGACAATCAAGAGATCGTGCTTACCTTTCATGACGTTCCTTCAACTTGGAATTCGAGTCGGCTCGGAATGATGAAGGATAGAGAAAAACTTTTGGAATTTATTTGGGATCTTTTGGTTGGTTTTGGAAATGCTGGTTTCTTCGAGTTCTTTCCTATTCCCAGTCCCAGCCACACTCGGCTTCGGCTTTATTTTCAATGAATTTCTTTTGACTGTAGTGTTTAAAGTTGAGACTAAAAAGTTGAGTGGAGAGCTGTTGGGGATTTTATTTGTGGGTTTCCGGGGATGAGATGAAAGTCCACGCGTAAAATTCGTGTGAAAGGTTCATTGGCTCATTTGCCGTGAGAGAAGCCGTGCGAGTAGATGGCACTCACTCAACCTTCATCTCTAATATTCTTCTCAAATACCTTTATACTCCCTTTTGAATTTAATTCCCTTATCTTTTACCCATAATTACAGCTTACAACTGTAACACGTCGACTTCCCTACACTACGACTACAGCCCACACGGCTCTACTTTGTTGCCCATGCTAATCAGAAATCAGTAATAGTAATGAGCAATCAGCATTATTAATTATGCTTAAAGCCAAATCACTATGAACCGCAGCTACCAGCCAGCACTTGCTACTATAATAATAATTGACTTTAATATACCTAATTAGATGAAATTCGAAGAATTGATATTTCAATGAGGCAACGTCTTTACAAAATTAATTCGGCCTAAAACAATTAATCTCGAGACTATAAGGTTATTGTTATTTCAATACTACACTCATGTCACTTTGTCATTATTCCCATAAGGCACCATGTTATTTTTGCCCATACACATAGATACTATGTATATATAGGCAGAGGCTAGGATTGTTAAATAAAATTTAACTATGACATAAAGTGCCTATGCATATATGATTTTGTTATTTATTTTGAAATGCAACTTTCTTTGCCTTTGTCTTTGTTTGTTGAGAATTTCATTGAAGTAAAAGTAAGTAGATTTTAAGGCTAGACCACGTAGATGAGAGTAGAAAGGGTTGAGTTACGACACGACACGTCAGCATTACGGCTTGCAAAACGTGTAATACTTACGATTAGTACCTGTACCTATAGTGACGCGACAATGATGATGACATGATGAGGATGCCGAAAATTTATTCATCCGCATCGGTCTTTTTTCTCTGATTCTTCCTCTGTTGACAAAAAGTATACATTTTGCAACATAAGCATTTGAACTCTTACAGAGAGAACGTCTTTTACACGCAATTTCCTACAGCGTTGTATGTGTATGTATACGAAAATACGTTTTGCACTACATTGATTTTTATAATCTCTACTAATTAGTCATGATTAGGGAAATTGATGAAAGAAGCGCATACTTGCAGAGTTTCTAGCTTGTGAAAATTTAAGGAATGGAGTAATAACTCGGTTAGCACAAATTCAAAGGAATTTGTTTACTCGTGAAGCGATTAATTCAGTTGCGTTACTTAACACATTTTGGCCATTTTTAAAAACCCCTTTCATTAGGCACGAAAAATTAGCCTGATGTAATTAGTCAGTAATTAGTAATATTATTATTAGTTATTACCACTAATTAGTTGGAAATTATCGTTTTGTTACAACGGATAAGGGAAATACAAATGTAGTAAAAGTTTTATTGTATTCTGGTGAATAATATATAAGATCGGGTGATAACGGATTAGTGTTAACATAAAACGATGCAATTTATGGCTTGAAAACCGGTTTTTGCCAAAGAAGAACCAAAACTTGAAACTGTATGCACATATCTGGTAGCAAAATACCTTAACTTACTTTATAATTTCAATTTCAATGTAACATAATTACATGGCATACACGTTGATTAAAATTGTAAATCGCGTTTTTGTAGGTCAACTACCTACATAACGCCACGATAACAAAAACAAATTATTGCAGCACTAGCTACTAGAGGAATTGTTGGAATCGCACTGCGATGGAGAATCATCGATTTCCGGTGGCCAGTCCACACTCACAGCCTACAAAGCACAAACGAGATTAGAATAGAAACAAAGAACTTCAGTCAAGAAATAGATAAAAGCCTTAGCTGTAGACTAAAATAAACATAATGTATTAGTTTCTTCAAAATCATGAATACATGAAAAATTTACCTCTACATCCAAAGCAATAATGTCCACAGGGAATCCCAGAAGATCCGAAACACTTGGAGTAGTCCGGCCCAAGTCTCCATGAACAAATTCCTTAACATATGTTCCTGCCTGAGTTTCTATTTGTAATTTAAAAAGATTCTGAAGTTTACTCTGATCGACTCTTCCTGGGGCATCCTGGCCCGGTACCGTTTCCGGAATGGAAACAATCTCAGCCTTCATTGTCAAGATAGACCTTTCCCTAACCGCTAGTGAGCGACGATGCATGACACGAACAGGAGTCTTTTGCATAAGGACTAGAGGAAGTTTTACGGAGTTCAAGATCTGACAGTGTTCCTCTGTCACTGTGTTGGACGGGGCTATGCACAATGCACTGTAGGCCTTCGTCTTAGCCTCCTCTCCGTCCTTCAAAATAGCCACGTCTTTTCTGTGGTGATTAAAAAATAAAGGAGTTAAAAAAGTAATTACTTTTTCATGCTCTAATCAAATGATAGTTGCATTTTTACTTGTCCACAATTTGTAAATCCCTGACAGAGATCAAGCTTGTACTGTCATTGATCTTGCGTTCCAACTCGCGAAGTCGATCCCTCGTGAAGATTGTTCGCTTCGGGTTAAGAACTTCGAACACAAATGGTCTTCCTCTGCCAAGGGTCCTTTATTCCAAAGTATCACAAAAGAAAAACAAAAACATGTGAAATGGAAATAGATAATAGAAATTTTTTTTACAGCATTCAGTCTACCTACCTAACATCCACATCCTCCCTCCCTGAAGATGAGAACTTAGCAGCATCGGCTCCTAAAAGAGTCAGAATCTGCGTGGACATTAATTCTTCTACCGAATCAGGTGTTTTCCGAGCTCCATCGATAATCCATGGAGTTTGACTCAGTACTCTTGAATATTTACAGTATCTACCTATGGAAGTAAAAAATAATCATGGGACATGTAAAAATTACTAGGATAGAATTCATATAATGCCAACTACTTTTATTTTTTCTTATTTTCTTACCTGCAACATAAATAGCGGCGTGGGAACACACAATACGATCGATCTTAATGCTTTCGGTTGGTATTGTTGGAGGACACTGAAATTTATCCTTAAATTCTTCCGCGCTTAAAGACGATAAGGTAACCTCAACCGAGGTACGGGTGACTGCAACGCGGCCTTTTTTCATCATAATTTTGCCATCTTGTGTAATGAACTTTTCCCTTAACAAACCATATCAAAGTGATTAGAATAAAATACTATCCACAAATTAAAGCCATAACACAAAATACAAACAACCAAAGATCTTACAAGGGTTTGCACTCTTTGTCTTCATCGATATAAAAAGGAAATATTTGCACAGTTAACTTTCCATCATTATTCCATTCGGAATTGGGATTAACTTGAGCTTGAAGCTGCTTTGAAGAAATCCATTTCCAAACGCTCTTTAATGATATACTCTCCGGCCTGTACTCCTTAATAGGTTCGTAGACTGTAGGGAATTTCTGCGGGAGCAACATAAAAATGTTTAAAAAAACATCAAATGTGAAGAAAAAAGGAACCTGAAAATTTTGACATAACAAAATTACATACTGAATGTCGTTAATCAAAATCTTACTTGAATCAAATAAGCCCAGATGCTGTACGCCCTAATCTGGATAGAAATTGGGACGGACAAAACTGGACAAAATGTCAGAGACTCAATATTGCTTGCTTGGATATCCGCAACTATCTGCTTAAACGATAATAATAAAAACAACATGATCAGAATGGAAATCGAAATTCGTTTTTGGTGAAGCGTGTAAAAAATATAAACATGACAATGAAGTAACCAAGAAAAAATTCATGTGAAAGTTTTCTCTACCTCCTCCACTTTGACTTGCCTTATCTAAACTGTCTTTGCCGGCTCCACTCTGAAGAAGCCCCAGACATGCAATGCATGGGTTGACTTTCACTTTTTTGCTTAGGCTACCCTCTCCATTTTCCCTAGAACCATCACTAGGACCATGGTCGGTATCCGTGACTGTATCTTTGACAGTCTCACTAACTGCATTACCAAGTATCTAGTATGCATCAAATCAAGGAGAATTAAACTTGGTACAATAAATCTAAATTGTAAATTGTTGGGCAACTATTTTGTAAGTACTCGGGATATAGCTGAATGGTCTCTGTAGATATAGGGTTCCTTAACCCCCAGGTAGCGAAGAATACACAGGTCACACGTTCCAATATCCTTCAGGTCTTCAACAATGGAAGCCTTCGTTTCCCCAGTGCACCAAGTTGCCACTTCCATTTCTACTGAAAAAACTAAAAATGACAAAACAGGATTTTTTTTTGTGTAGGCCTGGAGAAAACTTGATCTTATCCAGTTCCAGTGTACTGTAATATATTTAAACAAAACTGCAGCTTATCTAGTGTAAATTATAAAAAATTGAGACTTTTCTGTGTAAATTAAAAAATATTGTCCTTTTCGCGTAAAAATGCTATTTCATCTAAATTCTTTTAAAAAATACTCCTTTTTTGGGTAAATATTAAAGAAGGAAGTGTATTTTTAAAAATCCTGTAGCTATTAATTATTATTAAGAACTGACAAAACTAACAGTGCACACACTAACGTGAAGGAGCTCTGAAATCTAATTAAGCGTACTTACCGCAATTAGTCTAATTAGAATAGTGTTGAGTTGACGTTGACTATAGCATCAATTTCTTCAAAACAATATTATTGTCACAAACAAGCCAAGCTCAAGCCACCATACCATACACCATACCATCATACCATCAATACCATGCGGTCGACTCCGGGTACCAAAACAAAAAAGCCGGTGGGAAGCATGTGACGAGTTCATTGCACAATTCTTGACAATTGCTTTATGGTTCTAGGCTCTTGAGAAACTCAGAAATGATGCACAAGTTGCTTTGAATTTAAAGCAAATACTTCGACCACATCATTTTAAAGCTAGATATTAGCTAGATTTAAAAGTTTCTTAGAACTTTGAAACTGAAAATTAAGTCATAATATATAAAATTAAAATTTCGTGTAATCAACTTTATTCCTTACGTCCTTTGTGAATGACCCCGGACAGCTGGATTTTCGAAATTTTCCACTAAAGTTTACGTCAGGAGTGGAAGGTGGCAATTTCAAAGTGACCTTTTATCTCTCAGATTCAAAAAGTTGACTCTTTTCGTTTCTAACTAAATCTCTATTAATTATAAGTATTTTGTCATTAGTTAAATAGTAAGTCGTGTGGTAAGACGGTAAAGAGAAGGAAGTCAGACGTTTCAGAGTTTTAAAGTCATAGAAAGATCTGCAAAAGTTGCAAATGTGAATTAGTCCTGGTACGTAAAATTAAGTTATCAAATACTAATACAAATTCAGTGTGCAATTCTTTGCATAGTTCATAGTTGTTTTAATTTTTTATGTCATTGGTCAAGAAATGTCAAATTTAATACGCTCTACTTATTCTTAATTGGAGAATATTTCTCGTATCATTGTAAAAGGTTTGCTAAATTATTACTAACATAAAAATTATTTTATTACTATTGATCAATTGCCATTAGGATTACGATTTATAGTTTTTCCTCAAAAAAACATCTATTTTTTCAAGTGTTTTTTATCCAAAGGTCAAAGATGGCATCATCGGAAGACGTGCTTCTCCAGGTTCCTTTCGTCAAGCATAAGAAAGACGATGGCTACTTGTACTTGATGTCCGAGAGACTAGCTTGGTTTCAAGGGAATAAGGACACAATTTCCCTGTCCCATCGCTATGCAGATATAAAATCACAAAAGATCTCATCGGAGGGCAAGCCGAAAATCCAACTTCAAATCGTACTCCACAATAACGCCTCATTCACCTTCCACTTTGTCCATCCCGACGGTCCTCGAGTTCAGTTCGAAGCTCGCAATAATGTCAAGGAACTTTTGCTGCAGCTGTTGCCCAAGTTTAGACGAAAAATTGATCGCGAGTTGGAAATTAAAAGCAGAATTTTGGGCGAGCACCCGGCATTATTACAACTTTATAAGGTAACGACGAAGACCTGGGTCAAATACACGACAAAGTACATGCGTAGAAATTTCACACAAGTTTATAAATATTTGGGCATTTTAGGTCATACTCGTATATGCATTTCATTTCAGGATTTAGTAACCGATGGTATCGTTACCTCGGAAGAATTCTGGGCCGTTCATGCTCCCCAGTACGTGGTTAATAAGAAACCGTCTCAATCTCAGGATGTTGGTGTGGAATCTGGATTTCTGGTATGCAGAATTAAAAATCTAATAAATAATCTCGGTGTTATTATTGCTTATAGTATAATCCTGAGAACATATATAATCTTGCTAAAATCTTGCAGAAAATTTAAATTACAGTAAGCATTTAATCGTGTAATTTCTGACAGTCCGGAATTCAACCAGAAACTGACGGTAACGGGTTGAGATACAATATCACGACTGACGTGATAGAGTCAATCTTCAAGACTTATCCAGCCGTTCGGCGGAAGCATGCTGAGTGCGTTCCCGCCCAAATGACCGAAGCACAATTTTGGACGAAATTCTTCCAGTCTCACTACTTTCACAGGGACAGAATGCCCGTCAACAAAGACATGTTCTCTGATTGTGCGAAAGCTGATGACAAGGAAATGAAGCGGGAGTTAGAGAAAATTAAGGAGCTGAACAAAAATGTCATTGCTGTCTTAGATGATCAGGAGGGGGCTAATTTGGACAGGGAAATGGCTCCTCCCATCGATCCCAAGAATAAAGCGCAGAATGTCAGTGCCACCGGTGTTCTTAAGACCATGATTAAAAGGTAACAACAGGAATAACTATTTGAATTTTATTTCATTCCATAATTTTTAAACTTCTGAAATTCATGGCTGTCGATTAATTTTTTTCATAGATTCAATCAACATTCCATTATGGTGCTGAAAGTTTGCGAACGAAACAAAACTCAGGGTGAAGATGAAATAGACGGCACGGCGGAAGCTGAAGTCGTTGCTCCAGCAAAAAAGGTCAGGTTCTATTGTAAGCTAGGTCATAGTTCGAATAGTACGTTTTCTTATTTTCCCGTAATAATGGGTTTATACATCAAATAACGTTTGCTATAACCAAAATAATTTCGGAAATTATATCTTCTTTAAAAGTGTAACGATTTTGGTGCTATTGATGTTTGTAGATAAAGGTCGCTCGTTATTTTTTCGTTCTTGCAAAACTTGTAATAGTTAGAATGTTGCGGTAATGCAAAAATGCGAGTCCGTAGCATGTATATTTTTTTTCAAATTTTAATATTTTTAATTAGCAATTTATGGGTGATTTACTTTCAGCCGAAGCTGGACGCGGAAGAATCTGAGTTCATTGAGTACGAAGATTTGAGTCAGAAGGCAGAGGAAGATTTGAAAGATTTGAATCTGATGGAAGTTGATCGATACTTGAATGGCCCCGTGGGAGACTACCAAACCGATCCGGTCAATCAGGACACTGTCGTTCAAAGTGTTCACACTCTAAGAGCATTGGCAGATCGCTGGACGATGAAACCTCAGCTCATGGATGCGAAGACTGCGGGTCAGATTCTATCCGAGCTGAGTCCTGGTGGTGCACTTATGAAAACTGCTCACAGAGAAGGCAACATACGTAAGTTTTGATGCTGATTTTCATTGAATTCTGTCATTGTCGCATCACACATATTTATCTTGTCCCAACTTAATTTCGATGTTGTTATTTAGAATCGCTCCCACCGGATATCGAAACCGAGGTGCGAAACGTGTACATTTCCCTCGGAGAACTTCTTCGTCACTTTTGGTCCTGTTTCCCTCCTACTACTCCCGCTCTTCAAGAGAAGGCTAAAAAGACCCATGAGACATTGAAAAAATTCGAGCAGGTGAAAATTCAGCAGCTTCGAGATCGTCTTATGCGTGATCATCTCAACTCTGTGCCACTTCTGGCTCACATGACCGCAATGCTGTCACACGCCAACCAAAAGTTCAATGTGTGGTACCAACGGTCGCAGAAATTGAAATAAGCAGTCACCCTTATTCAGCCTATACTAATTATTTTTAATTTTATTCAGTTTTCACTCGTACTAGTTGATGCAGCGATGTACGAGATGAGTGTTATACATTATACTATGTATCCTATGATATGAATAATAATGTCAGGGATCGGATTGGATTGCAACTGTAAAATGTTAGTTTCTACTTCTAGTGTGTTCGCGTCCAGTCATGTTCATCTTTTATACAATAATTACAATAATAACTATAAAGTGGCTGTGCCGCCATAGCTATATACTTCATAGAGAGGTGTATCTTCTCTCAACTAATAAAAAATAATTAGGTAACTATGCTACGCATCAAGTAAGTATTCGTAGGAAAATGGCCTGATATTTATTATCTCATCTCATATCCAATGTATCACTTAATGACATGAGCTAGCTTTCGTAATGAGCAGTATTTATTCGGTACCATTAATTTTGTAATTTGATAGTGTCATCCGTAATAATAAAGGATTTATTGAAATCAAAGATAATTACCTACATAAATTTTTTTCTTTCTATTTCACATAATTGCATAAACTTCAGCTTCTCTTACACCATTATTCTTGGCAAACATTGTTCCTTTTCTATAATTATAATTTACAGATTAGACAATTTTTTTCAGTTTTAATATCAGATTCAGCATTTTAGAATTTCAGACTTGAAACGAAAGAGAAAAATGTGTGCACCCAAGCATTACTAGTTGATCAGCGTGATCCTTGGTGCAGCAGAGAAGCGCAGAATTCGAACCATCCTTGAGCCATGTGAACGAGCAGTCGTCGAGTCGTATTCAGTCCTTGAGCGTTAAATTGGATTAGGCAAAATAGTCAATACTGTTGACTGTAATTTAATTTATTCACAAATCAATTATTGTTAACTCATTTACCTCCAAAAGTCGTCAGTAACTAAACAATATTAAAATGGAACCACAAGATTTGGAAAAGGAGGCTATTGTTGAGGAGCAGGAGATCATTAGCAAAGCTTTGGACGACGCTGAAGAGGTTTTCAAAGACTTACAAGATTTAGATTACGATGAAATCGTAGACAAGGTAATTTTCTTTTAATCTTCTATTTTCCATCCCACACTAAATTCAAAAAAATGTTTGTATTATTATCAATATTAAGCTGAGTTGTAGAAACTCGGAAATTTGAATTTGGATTAATCTATCACCAATCACTATCAGTTATCAGCTATTGTTTTTGACGCTCAAAATAATGTTTTAATTGTTAATTTTAATTGCAGCTATCACCCTTAGATCGAGCAAAATACGATCTAGCTTTATTGTACGCCTTGAATTCGCAGTATTGGAGTGAGTACCTAAAAAATTTATTTTTAAAACTGAAAACCGTAATGCTTCCAAGAATTCCCCCTCTCTATTAATTCCCGGGTCTGAACAGTTGTTCTCCTAATATTTCTCTGGGGATTTATTGGAAGTTTTACGGTATAACTATTTTGATTTTCTTACTGGTTGTTGGTATTGGTAGTTTGAAGAAACACATTAATTAATTTGACTTTCTGTAAAACTACCTATGTGTAGTGTACATTAGAAGTTTGGGAAGGGACACGAAGAGTCATCCAGTGATGGAGGAAATGGGTAGAATTAAGAAGATTACCGAAAGAATCAGAGAAATGACGGAGAAAGCTAAGAAGCGAAATATGGTCGTGGATGCGAAGGCGGCTCACAGGATGGTTCGTCATGAGTTGTGGACACCGAATAATAAATCTGCAAAAAGGAGTAATAATACATCTGCACAAGAAGAAAATTGGGATGCCCCCGCCGTCACCGATTCTAATGATAATGAAAATAATCCTAGTTCCAGTGCTAGTGCCAGTAACGCTGATAGTAGCAATACGTGATAGAGCAAATAATTTCATTAGTTATGAAAATTTTTTAGAAATTATTACAGCCAGAACCAGACCAGTACCCCGACTTTGGAATAACCAGCAATTAATTTCTTTTCGAATTTATTTAATTTACGACAAGGACGGACAACATTTAACTTCAAGTAATTTTTCTGAATGATTGATTGTGCTAAGAAAACTGTTTTTGATATCTTTTGCAACTCTACCACGTCCGGAACAATATTCAAATTTAAGATTTAACTTTCTTGACCTTTATGTACTTGCTCTAGATAATAAGAATGTCATTTTTCATTGTCCGATGTAAATATATTCATTTCATTTGTAATTAATCAATTAATAAAGTAAGATGCTAATTTTTATATAAAGATAAACGTAATGACGCAGCATATGGTAGAATAAAGTTTTCGTTAAGTACCAGTTCAATTGGGATGGACTACTGCTAAACTTCTTCACTACTATGCTTTTGCATATTTTTGGACAATTAAGTTTTTGAAATCCAACGTGAAATCATGGAGTTTTTATTAGACTGTATGAATAGGATACATATTTATTACTACGAATCTTTTTTGCTTCTAGTCCACTTAAGATATTTCAGGTCGTTTTTCCAGCTGCAAAAAATTGCACATTCTTCAAGGTGCGACCCCTGTGGCCTCAAAGATGATATCGTGTACCTAGTAATACATTAAAATCAAAACGACAAAGACGCGTTAATTATCAAAACAGTTTTTTCGGCTGGTTATATTGTTACTATTAGTGGCTCTTAATTATCTAGGTACATATCTTCTGCTCACCTGGACATTTTGAGGTTGAGATAAAGCATGAAGAACTGCGTTTGCAACATCCTCTGGATTTAGACAAAACGAATTACTGTAGATTTCTTCAGCCTTCTCTTCACCGTAGTGAGCATAGTGGAAATGCGTTTTTGTCATTCCTGGGCTTATAGACTGCAAACAGCGAAATAGTCGTTCATGGGTATATAAATAATTTGACGCAATTATCTACAACTATCGTTAGATCAATGTGCAAGAGCATTTCCTTTTTATATTTCAATTATCTGCAAATTGAATTTTAAACTACTCACTGTAATCCGAATCTTGGAGTTTGCTTCGTGGAGTTCTTTGCGAAAACCTTGAGTGAGTGCACCCACTGCGAATTTAGAAGCAGCGTAACAATGTCTGACAGTTCTTACTTGATGACCCAAGATGCTGTAGCACAGACAACATTAGAAGCTATAATTTTTAATAATGTGGGTTTTCTTAAAAAAAAGTTATTATGATTCCTCATGCCAAGAAATAACCTGCTAATTTGAAGGATATGTCCATCGTCAACACCGCGGTCCATTAGAGATTTAATTGTGAGCTTCGTGCACATTATAAGTCCAATTATGTTTACCTAAATTGTTCCAAGAAAGCTGATTAAAGTGCTCATAATTTTAATACAAGGTAATTAGTTACAAGGAAAGTGATTATAAAAACACCATATTCTGAAATCAAAGACTAAAATTTCATAGCAGTCATTTTTAGTAGTTCTGAAACACTCACGTTCAACATCTCTCGTATTTTTCCGGCGTCACTTTCTGCGTAAATAAAATCATATAATGGAGAAATTCCAATCATGTGCAATCGTAATTACCATATGATCATTTGAAAGCAGTGTTATAAAAATAAGTATTTCATTTTTTATTTATTAGGGTGAAACCTGACGGATCTCAAACGTTTCTCACTTCATCTCACCTCAAAAATTAACATTGTATTTCCATAGATACAGAGATTTAATTGAGATTTGTTTAGCGAGAGAATCTCAAACAAATCTCATAAATCTCAGAATCAATGGAA
>JAAXYX010001211.1:0-25333 GCA_036851915.1 Ptenothrix huangshanensis | reverse complement strand
GGGCATTTTATGAATTAGAAATCCCACTCCAGCATAGTTCATACGGCCAGATCAGAATAGAATTAACTTATATTAGGCGACCGCATACGAATTAATAGATTAGACAAGGTGCGAAACATGGTGCAAAACATGATGCAAAACATGGTGCAAAACATGATGCAAAACATGATGCAAAACATGATGCAAAACATGGTGCAAAACAAGATGCAAAACATGGTACAGAATATGGTGCAAAACATGATGCATTTGAGGGAAATTTGAATTTCCTGGTGCACCCTGTCTTGTAAGGTGGTAAGGTCCTACCTTTCATTAATTATAATTAACGCACGATCAGAAACCCAAGTCAAGTAGAAGATAAAAACAGCTAAGGAACATAGCCAACATCATGAAGGTGACTGCTTACCCTATCCTTTAATATCTGAAGAAAATGAAACCATACAAACTTGTTGAACTATAACAGAAGTATAAAACAAGACAAAAGCAGATCGTAAGGATTTACAAGGAGTTCTAATCTAATATAATAATCATATCGTACGTTATAATTAGCAATTAGCAGTTAGTATTTAATTTTTACAGCCCATTACACGTTAAATTTTTAACCATATCCTATTTTATATTAACGATGACTATTGATTTACAAATGAAGAGTTGCGCATAATTGGTAATTACGTCATATTTAATTTTGAATCTTGCAGGAGAGAGAGAGAGTTAACATTTTATTTACACTGTTACCAATAATGGTAATTGCCTAAAGACACAGTTGACAGTAAGAGTACAAACATAGTTTCAGAAAACATTTCAAATTTCGGGTTAGTATAGTTTTGATTGTTAGAAGTTACGTTTTAGTTGTTGGTCATTGATAATGATAAAAGAAGAAGTCGATAAATGATGAATGACAAAAGACAGCTGAATAATAATAATATAATAATAATAATATAGTTTCCGGGTAGAATCCACCGATGGATTTGAGACTCCGTCTCTTGTATGCCCGGCTATCATCACTTCAACTATGCGTTGCTTAACACTGTAGAATTTGAGTCAGACGGAACTTGTTCGAAACTCCATCCTTTAAAGTCATCCAATTTATTTTTGAAGGTATTAACACACACAACTGTCGTTTGACTTTCAACTGTTACGTCGTTCTTAGTGTTAACTATCGTTTGATTTTTCACTTCTCTTGGCAGTTTGTGCCATTCAGGAACTATTCTCTGGGTGAAGAAATTGTGTCGAGCTGTTGTGATGGACTTCCCTCTTCTTATATAAGGGGCAAGTCTACAGTCCCAATCGATTTCGATATTAATAATAATACTCACATCAAATTGACTTGAGACTGTTTATCAATTAAGCTGGATGGTCTGGTCTCAAGTCGCAGAAACCGAAGTCGTAGTCGTAAGTGACTCGGGGATTCTTCGGTAAGTCGAGCCCCGTAAAATTCACTTTTTTAATTTATAATTTAACCTAACCGAAGATGAACTTTGACCTTCGGTCATCCCCTCACCTAAACTAACCTAACCTAACCTAACTTATGACTTAACCTAACACAATAACACACGTAAATTGTGATTATAAAAAAAGCACTGGGGCCAGCATATGCTGGCCCTAAAGAATTTTGGACCACTATTTTAGGAATGGCAACAATGGAGGGCCAGCAACAGGGCCAGGATACGGCCATATCTGCTTCACTGTAACCCACACTTTGAAATAACAAAAAGTATCTATAAAGGTACGAATAAAAAACGGGATTTAGACGATGATAACTTCAAGGGCTTTTTTCGAAGAATTATGTAACAAAGATCATCTAATTAATACTGTGTTCTCAATTAGATGACTCCCATGTACGAGTGTACGAGTGACGAGTTCCAAAATGAACAACCAAGTACTAGTACTAATAAATTAGGTAATTTGCACAGCCACTGTCACTAGATCTTACTGCGTTCAATGGGTCCACGATCCACGAATTGCCACGGCCACGAAACAAATAATGAAGAGCGAATGTCGTGTTTGCCGCTTGCAAGTGAACTCGTGGGTTTCACAGGGCGCAAGGCATGTTGGAAGTGGCAACACGAATAATAGAAAGAGAGAGAGAGAGAGATTAATGTTAACAGAGGCATGCAGAAATTATGGTGGAGGAATCTTCGCGGTGGGAGTGTTTATTTTTATTAGAAGTTAACGTTGAAAAAGGAAAGTAAGACGAAGGTTCTAATCAAGGAGCTTTAAAAATGTGTTCTTTATGGTGTTTGAGTACCTCCTTCGATCACTTGGACCTCTTAAATCATTTTTATTTCCTAAAGGAGGTATACCCAATGATTTCCACTTTCACAGGTTTCATTTTTTTTTTTGTGGAACTCTGAAGGTATTTGAAAAAATTAAAAATTTTACTTTTGTAACTACTTTGTAGATAATTTTCCATGGTTAAACTGAAAGTGCAAAGGTGGAAAGAGTTGGATTTACTGCTGTGGTAAAATGAATGCCAGGTGACTAAAACATAACATACATAACAACACATAAAAAACTCGAAAAGGTCAAACATGATTGCTACTTCTGTATCTGTCTCATTGCCTCTAGATAGCAAGTACTGTAGTGTAATAAAGTGATTCCAAAATTTTTTTTATGAGATATGAACACACATAAAAAGCACGTTCGGGCTTTCCAGTTGAGAGCCCGAAATGTCATTTCGTTCTTTGCTTTAGTCCGAAGTTGTCAGACTGCATGCTTTGAATATTTTCGACCAGGTAATGGTAAGAATGGAAACCCATTGCAAAAATGTGCTTTGGAAAAAAAATATACAGTTTTAAAAACGGATATAAAAGCATACACGTATCTATGGGTGGCAAAGAAGGCATAAACATACCTAATAATGAGAATCTCAAATGCCAAACAAGCATAATTGAAGAGCAAATGAACAAGCCAACAATTGGTAGTTTTTGTAGCCTTAGGTATTTGTAAATTAATAACTAAAATGAATAAATGCAAAAATACGCCATAAGTCTGGTATTAATTATTATTAATTTTTTCCCATATTGAAGTTACTAACATACATTACCGATGTTTGTTTCTCGGAACAAATGATGGCGCACCACAATGCCGAAGTTGTAAACTGTGGACTGTGGACAGAATCTTAGACGAATGTAATGTATGCACGATTCTTTGAATAGAGACAAGACGGGACGAGATTGTAGTAGCTAGATTTAAGATGCAAGAAGTCATATCATTGTTGTTTCCACTCCACGTGTGGAAAAATATATTCCGTTTTGCTTCTTCTTTCGCTCTGGTGTCTGTGTGGGGAAATGACGCAGACGGCTTAGATGGCTTCGGCTTCGACGCTTGTTTTGGAAGAAGAGAAGCTTTTGGAAGTTAGGAAAGAAGAAGCCCGAATGATTGTGGATAATCTTGTAGCTTGGAGTTTCTCACTTGTACAAAATGAAGGGTCGAATACTGACGCTTCGACAGCAAGACGAGTAGAAACCCTAATATTTAGTAATTACTATAAATAGAAATAATTGAATTTGTAAAAAAAAAAGCAAAGCAGTAATTATTCTGCACAAGTTCCCATTTTACATTTTTTGTACTCTCTTATACGCTCCACTTCAAGTCGCTTGAATGCAAAACCTAAAATTGATTTCAACTTGGCTATATTCAAGATTCACTTAATAAGTAGCACAAGAAGTCCAGTCAATATAGTCAGTTTTTTAATTGTACGTTGTGACGGGATTACGTGTACGTCATATTGTTGACTATCAACTGTTGGTATTACAGTTGAGGTTGCTAATTATTTTCGTGGTTCAAGGTTTCAAAGCTTTCGAAAACCAAAGGAAGCATCCTCCATGTATCCCTTATTTTGTATTTAATATTACAGAGGACAAGGAAGGAAGGAAAAGGCAAGGCAGCACTAATACATAAAAGCTTGTAATCTGCAGTGCCTACTCATACAACATATTTTGAGGTCCGTATCCTATGATTTGGCCTTAGTTCCTAATTGACGATTAGAACTAAAACTCCTGTTTCTAATTATTTGTACAATTTTGACGGGTCACGCTATCGTGACCGTCACCTTTTCCACTTAATCAAAATGAGTGCGGAAATTCAGTTAAATCCTGCAATGGTCAGCAAAATCCAAAGGTACGTTAAATATTAGGAACTCTTTCATCTTTATTTCATCATCCAATCCGTACCCCTCTCAAACTGATTCTGCTGGACTTTAGGGCTTGAATTAAAGCCCTCTAATGTCTAAGTTCAAAGTTTTGACAGTAGTAGTCTAATAAGAATAATGAATAAGGCTAATCAGTCATAATATTCAGTAAACTTTTACCTCTTGTTTGCTAGTTTGGATTGATTGTAAGTACCTACTAAGGTCATTATCATTATCATTTTCGTTATTTGTGATTGCAGCGTATTTAATGACCCTTCGTACCGGGAAGCAATTGAAAGTGCATCGAATTACAACGCACGATTAGCTGCTGAAAGAACGATGCGTCTGCCTTTCTTAGATTCCCAGACTGGTAAGTTGGACATACTTTTGGAGCTTGATTTGAAGTACTATGAAAGCAAAGTAGGAAATGCAAGTAGGATAAGCACGGATAGCGAATAGGATAATCAAGGCTTTTCGAAGTTCGAAATAAATACTTCAAATTCTACTCACTCGTTACTTTTGAGTAACTAAACAGAGTTTTGATTACTTACACATTATCAATTAAATAGTTATCTTTAGTCATACAATATTTAATTCGGTACATAATCCTAATCAGATCAATTTTTATACTCGGACCTGTTCCTGCTATTATATAGAAAGATCGAAAAAACATCAGTACGTTTCTAAGCCAAGCAAGTAATGAGTTCAGATTATTATTATTATTGTCTTGTTGTGCTGTAATACCAGGTGTTGCTCAAAATCATTCAAATCTGTGGATGGATGCGAGGCAAAGATTACCTGGATTAAAAGAGGGTCAGGTGTACACATATCCTTCAAAGAGATGGCGAAAAAAACGGAGACAGTATCTAAACAACTTCATGCAACCGCGATATCCTGTGAGGTAAAAGAACAGAAATGTATTGTACGGTTTATATTTTATTTCGATATACAAGATCAACAATTAGTCTGTGGTTTTAATTTGGTCTCCTCCAATAACTTTCCAGAAAAGAACCAGGAGAAGAAGTTGATGCACATTCTATTACAACAGTGGAAAATGCTGCGTTTAGTTCAACTCCTGGTCCATCATCCGTCCACAATGAGGACAGCAAAGATAGTTCTATAAGTCTTAAAGATGAAACCGTCAAACAGGTATTGTTACTTTTTGTACTTAGGGTTGTTACTTATTGTTACCTTTTTGATAATGTAATAATAATACATGATTATTCCTAGTCATCACATACGGCAGTTTTAATGTGTCGAAAATAAAATAGATATAACGTATTTATGTTTTCTCTGATTCCAGCAACTCAGCTTAAAGTTTGATAAAGAAGCCTGGTTTTATGATGATTTGGATATGCCGGATGCTGGCGAGTTTGATGAACCTGATGCAGATTCTGACTACGATTACGAAGAAAGCTATAGCAAGAGAAAGAAAAAACAAAGTAGAACTCCGAAAACACCTCGTGGGGTAAACTTTTAAAAAATTTATTGAAAAAGTGAGAATCTTGTTGTATTTACAACATGAAGTTAAGTTTGTTTTAAAATTGAGACTGATGGGTAATTTGATGGATTACTATTTACATCACTATTCAAATATTCTGTGCAGGCTACTGCAGGACGTGGAAGTAAAAGGAAGATTACTTACGATCCTATTACCGACTCTGAGAAGCCTTTTGCCTGTGACTGTAAGATTTAAAATATTCTGAACATAATTCAATGATTAATTGTGTAGACATAGCTAGTGTTTAAAAATGAAAGTAAATTAAAATTTCCCTTTGAATATTTAAATTGTAAACAGTATGTGGGGCCCGCTACAAAACTCGGCCAGGACTCACCTACCATTACACACATTCGCACAAGGACAAAGAAGATGAGGAAGAAGATGAAATGATTCCTTCGTCGCCGAAGCGTGATGACAGTGCAGGTCACTATAGAAAATCTAAATATACTTTCTGAGGCAGTATTCTGTATGCAGGCCTTCACACGTTTTACGTTATGTGGTTCAGTCGCATGTTGCTCGTTTCATATGGAAAATGTTCACATTCATTATTCATCCAGGGTTCATTTATACATTACTTCGTTCTTCCGTTTGAGTTTTTTCTACTATGTATCCTATTATAAGTACTAGAAACGTTAAACTAACATCTTCATAGTGATGGGAGACAAGCCTTAGTAATTTTTTAATAACTAAAATGATAGGACCTCCTTGAAAATTGAGGAAAGCATACCATTGAGGGAATGGAGGGAGAATCCGAAGCCGTGTTTTCTCGTGGGAGCAGAGTAGGTCCAATGCATTTTCATGCGTCCTAACTTTAATCACTAAACTAAACTCCTGTCAGGGATTTAGAAGTTGACAATTAGGAAGTTAAAAAGCACTTCATGTAATGCTGTTACTGACTGACGCTCATAAAATTGTGCTGTTGTTGGATACACATCGTAGACCTGATATTGTTAAAGTTTTGAAATACATATTCGGCAGAGTCATTTTTAGTGAGCTTAGGCTTTTCGTTGGTTAAAATATTATAATACAACGGGTATTAGTCCCCTCATTCATACCCATATTATAATATTTATGCTGTGTGTGTGAATGAATTTTTCGCTACTAATTTTATAAGGAAAGGAAGTCATTCAGTTAAATCTTGCCGTTTGGTTGCAGAATTATGGATCCGTAAATTTTTTAAATTCATAAAAACTGGGAACCGAAACGAAGCAGTTTTTTTACACCTGTGTGTGGTGTTCATGTACTAGTATACATGCGGTTTCTGTAATTATGTAATTAAATTTGGAAATAATGTGACTAATTACAAAGTAGATACATGTGAATAAAGGATAGGACAGGTTAGACGGAAGACGTTAGATTGCAATGCGATCACACCATTTTGATTCTCTTCCGTAATTTACATTTAGGTTATATTCTACCAAGAGCTTCCAGGTTGCACGTTTAAGCGCCAGTCAAATGCTTGTCAAGTTACAAGGTGATTATCGAATCGCAGAATAAAATATAATTAAATATAGGAAGTTAGGTATTTACAAAACCGAATTCGTGTGTAGGTATGTATTTAATTGTAATTATAGACTGCTTGTTTATGTGGAATACAGTAAGACTCGCAAACGAAATAATTGACTAGCCTCCATCGTTGAGAATTGGAATGAATTGAATCGAATTTTTTGTGAGTTGTATAGGACAATTTCTAATTATCCTTGTGAATATAAAAGCTAGTGTAGATTAGAAACAACTATTTAGAAATAGGATTACAACCTTAATTCCTGGAATTCGAAGGTTTTGTTGCATTTTATTACATGCAACTTGTCTGCAGTTCTAGTTCACTCATACTTTTAGTCATTTATACTTTTACTTTAATTTCTGATATTGAAAATGCTTGAAGACTAAATCTCCGTATACTGAAATGCTTGAACAAATGTCAGTTTTTATTATTAAACTTGTGATTTGATTTTGAATTTTGACTGACAGTAGTCAATGAAAACCTAGTGGTGCTACACATAACGTCTGGCGATGATTGTAGAGTCGACTCCGATGTTGATGTGAAATGAAACGTGTTCCTTATTATTAATCAGTACCTTTTTGATTTTCAATAAGATTTACATATTTTAGAATGATATGGATAAGTAATTAGTGGATTTATTTATGTTACTGTATACGAGTTCGATGGAGGAGCATGTGTGGACATTTATATTTAATTTGTTTCGTGTAGACGCACCGCAAAGATATAGTTATATCAATCTACTAGGTACTACATATACTAGAACAAAACGCTGTAGGTATTCGGTTAGATTTAAATTCTAAATCTTTTTTGTTAGCTTATTATTCTCATGTAGTTTCATCATGAAAAGTATGTATAAGTGAATTGTAATAATCACTTAAGTGACTTACATAAGACTGCTTAGGTCAGTAGACAGTATGGTATGGTAGTTTGAGAAGATATGAATAAACTGCAGTAGCTAAATTCAGTTAATACTTAAGTTAACACTGTATTCGTTACTAATTATGTAATATGGTAAATTAAATGTAGTCCATTGGCTACTGCGTCACTTCCTTATGTACATACGTAAAATATAAAATTGTGAAAAATATATATGCTTTTCAGCTGAATCTATTAGTTGTTTGATTAAATTTTTTCTTTTTCTTAAATTTGCCAGCAAGAATTGCGAATAATAACCTTAACTTGTTTGTGAATAATTGCTCACACTTCGATCATCTGTTGTTTTTTACTTTTACTCCGAGCTTTGACATTTTAATATTGAACCCATTTTGAACGAAAAGGTAGAATTGATGTATTCCTTGGAATAGTGAAATGAATAGTAAGTGTGAAACGTGGTGGTTCTTTTCTTGGCGATGGCTTGTTCGCTTGTCTATCAAAACTTGATGCAGCATCAAGTTCCACAGGCAGTTTGGACACCTTCGGACTCAAGCCTTTGAAATGATTGATACCCGAATGATTGCTTCATCCCATGCATTTCCGTTCTGTACTGTGATCGAAATGAAATCTTAAAATCTCCTCATTGAGGGAAGGTTAGTCCAAATTGTTTGTGGAATGCCCCTTAAATTTCCGCCATAGAAAATTCTCCTCAATGATTTCTTTTTTCCTGTTTATTTTAATTTATTTCATATCTCTGCTGTTCAGTCAGTAACTGGCTTCTAATTCCGTTTTATTTTGTTGTTCTTATTCGACGGCATGTAGGACGAAGACATAGTCGTGGAACGCCAGCATCATCACTTCCACCTCCGGTTTTGCATCCTCAGCAGCAACTTGTTCCCATGCAATTGCAACCACCAACTCTACAACCTCAGGCCCCTCCACCCCCACATCACATGCACATGGCAGGAGGTGGTCCAATAAGTGGTGCTCCAACGTCACCTTCAGGATCCATGATGCCTCCACCTTCCATGATGCATCAACATCACCCACCGCCACCACATTTGATTCCACAACAACAACCCCCACCACATCTTATGACTGGTGGCACTCATCAGCCGATTCCAAGTCATCAGGGAAATGGATCTCCTCAACCTCCAGGTCCAGGACCGTCAACTTCAACGGCAAGACCTAGTAATCCTCCCCCCACTGAAGAGCCAGAGGGAGGCAATAAGAAAGTACCAGATAACTTGAAACCCAGGGTTCAACCTTCGCCCTACTGTGACTTCTGTCTAGGTGATGCCGCGGAAAATAAAAAATCAGGGACCCCGGAAGAACTAGTGTCCTGCTCTGATTGCGGACGATCTGGTAACTTCCAATTTGACATTCTTTAAAATGGCTGGTCGATTTGTGTACACAATTAAATTACAAGGAGTTTAGTTTAGATCTAAGATGTTTTTCAGTTGGTGAAAATTAAGTCTAAAGTTATCGTTCTTTTATGAGAACATATTTGTGCAAACATATTCGCAACCTTAGCTTAACTTTTGTCAGTGATGATCTGTGACTCTAGCTTGAATTAATATATTACAGGTAGTGTCTTACCTGTTTGTGTCAATCTCATCATGGACTGGCTTCAGTCGTATTTGGATTAACGTTAAAAGTTTTGAAGAGTACAAGTTTGAGCAGCAGTCATTTTTTGACACGTCAGTTCAATTTAACTAGTTTCATGACTGAGCATTGAAAGTTACCTCGTTTATGTACGGACAAACGCCTACAGCTTCTAGCTTGTGCTATTGCTTACACAGTATACTGATCGTGAGATTGTTGGTAGGTAATCACATTATGGCGTACGTGCTCAGATCAAGAAAAAGTGTGCGCTTAAAATTAGTAGTTTTGCTCATTTTATCAGTTCCTTGAGGAAGCAAATATTTGAAACATGAAATGGGTTTCTGGTGGGATGATAGTTCAAGTATTTGTGTACTAAGGTATTAAAGATTATAACGTTTGGGCGTATACGCTTGTTTCTAATTGAACTATTGCTTAAATATTTAATCAGCAACAGATTTTCAAGTCAATAGTTACGTTGCAGTCCTTTCGCAAAAATGGAGGTATTGCTGCGTATTGCTGTTAAAAATGATTGCGATTAATTAGGAGTCACTTGTGTGAGAACGTGCATTACAAAAAATATTTAACTACGCTTTTATTTAATTTTAAAAGTACACATTATCCTCTGTTTCTATTCGTCTCATATATATCGAACGTGGTTGTATTTCTATTACAGGACATCCTACTTGTCTTCAGTTTACAGCCAACATGATAATCTCAGTGAAGAAGTATCGATGGCAGTGCATTGAATGCAAATGTTGTTCTATCTGTGGCACGTCTGACAATGACGTAAGTTTTGGGATACAGATTGATTGTGTAGTTATTTAGTAGAATCGATTGTAAAGGATTATGGAGTTAGTTGGTTGATTATATTCTTCGTTTTAGCAGGTCATTTACGTACAGGTGTTAAGTAAAAGTTAATGACTGGGAATAATAATATTTATATTTGTCTTTTTTACACCACTAGGACCAGTTACTATTTTGTGACGATTGCGACCGTGGCTACCATATGTATTGCTTGTCACCACCATTGGATGCTCCACCAGAAGGCTCCTGGAGTTGCACTCTCTGCCTGGCTGAATTCCATAAGAAATAATAGTGAAGCTGGACTTTTAACAATGATATGTAAATTGACTAAATTGTTTAAGTTCAACCCACCCCCAGTCTCAAGAAATCTTAACCACTCTATAAATTGAACGATGCAGACGGAAATGGTAGATTTAACTAAGATGAAGTATTCTGGCAAAATACTAATGGGATTAGATACTCCTTTCAATAGAGCCAATTGCTGTATAAGCATGTCCTCAATATACCAAGCTTGGCAAACTTTTCGTCTTCGTTTTATAACTACAAATTTTTATTGGTGAAGTGAAGTTGATAATGATGATGTATGATGCGGCCTTCGAACTTACAAGCAAGCAAGAAAAGCATCCGTCTAGCAGTACAAGTACAACAGTGTGACAAGTGTAAGTGATACATGTACTCTAGTGCAAGAAATGTGTACGGAAGTACGTACACCCATTCTACACACTTTCTTGGATACGTACAGCAAGATTACTGAGTGCTACTACGTCCACGTCCATCCCAGGATGTTGCCGCTGTCATATTTTCAAGTGCTAAAACTTTGCTGATGTATTTTATGTTGTTTACGTTGACCTATATGATAAATATCAAAGCAGTGGCATGGCATAGCGTGGGAGGAAACCCATTTCTATCAAAATTTAACGAAGATACTATTCAAAGCGATAGCGTGAATTGAATTAATACTCATTTGTTTCTGGTTTAAATCTTAAATTGTTGCCAGTTGTAGATGTGGATGAGAATTTTACTGATGCAATAACTTTTAGTTTTGGGATCGTGTCTGTGGGTATGTTATTAATGAAATTTAAGGCATACCGAAGGTTCGTCTTGCTTAATTTTGCTGACGAAATTTCTCCATTAGATCAAGTATTCCTTGGCAATTTTCTATTATTCTCTACTCTACTTTTTTTGGAACACACATCGCCGTAAAAATAAAATCCGGATAGGATATTCAATGGGGTAGGTATATATGCTGCGTTGGTATTGTTCACCACTGCCGAATTCTAAGTTAAGTTTTTTTACGGACTATCTTTTGTTCTACTTTCAAATTATCCTTTCCCATTCTATTGAGCATTAGTTTTAAAATCGTTCAAGTTGACAGTACTGCATTACAATTGCATACATCCATGTGTATTTTTTAAATTCAATAAGTTTTCAGTTTGTACCTTACAAATCGTGAATGCTTTGAGACAGGAAATTGTGTGAGCTTCGTGAATAAATTATCTACTGTTTTGGAAGAGGTAGTGTAATGCAATGTTAATCTGATGAAAACAATGTACAGTTTGACTATCGTCATTTATTATGTTTTTTGATTGCTTAAATTAGTTATACCTATTGTTGCTAATGTTCCATGCCATGATGACAGTATAAAATCAAATTGCTTCTTGAATTGTAGCAAGTACGTTAATTATCTTAACTAGAACTACAAGAGAGTAGTTGATAGTTAGTCGTAATAATTACAATTAAGTTAACACAAGTTTTTTTTCAACTGTTTTACCTGTCTATGTATTGAGTTGAAAAATGTGAGTAGTTTTGTCAACGTCAACTGTGTAGAGATTTTGGTCTTTCGTAAAATTGTTGAATATTATAACAATTAATTTATGTAGTATTGACAATATTGATAACGTTTGTGTATGATATTTTGAGCGACTCTGGGTTGACTCTTATTTGTTATATTATTACTATGGGTGTAGTAGTGCAAAGGTATTGGGTACTGGTTGTAATTATAATGCATGTGTGGGTGTATAACTGCACAGGTGATTATGTAAGTAAATGAGTCCATTGGGTATAGTTACATATATATTCTATTTATTTCTTGTACGTATCTGCAAGTCGCTGCTTGTCATTTGAAATGTATGTAATGATTTGTGTAAACATTTAAGGCATTCATGTATTTAAAGGTACAGTGACAAGATATGAAGGAAAATATTCCTTTACATCCAATCCAATGTAAGGGAAAATGGAGCAATATTTGAATACTTTACTCCTGTTCGCTCTCAGTTCAATCTTCTTTGCTGATGAGAGGATTGAGTACATTAATTTTCAAACAGCAAATAAAATGTAAGCCGTTACGTATTCCTTTTAGATAAAGTGTATATATACACGGATATTTGCTTCTGTTTCTGACTATTTATAGTGACAGTCTATGCCAGCTGTTTCATCTTCATTAAAAAGCAATCACGGGATAGTTTACACTCTGTTCTACACATCACATTCACAGTCCCAGTTCTTTGATAAGTGTGACCAGCGACCACATGCAGACACGGGCCAACATGCCTATAATACTTACTTGACTCGACTAGGCTTGACTTGGTGTTGGCATACCGACTACGGACTCATTCCCTTATTTTGTTTACACTAAATCACTAAATGAGTTGCCTTCTACGTGACTGAAGCTGATACTTCTAAAGCGAGTTTAATTATTGGTGTATTTCAACAGTGTGAGGTGCTTGCGATTGCGACCCTCGTAAAGTAAGTATCGTGTCATGTCATAAGGAATGCTTTGATAATTGATGGTCGCGAATATGTGAACACGATATCATACGGAAACAGGCTAGGTTAATCTTAATAATTGTCCAATGGCGAGCAAATCTTGTTTTGAAATTCGAACTGTTCAGCAAAAATCCTGTTTGACAAGCATATTTGATCTGCGATCGAATTATCTTTTTGTTATGTATGCAGTAAATTTTGGGCTTATTTCTTCTTCTGCCACAACCACAAGCAGAATCGTTGGAACTATGTAATAGATCCTTATGCCGTATTATTAATTATAGTGATTTGTTCGATAGGTCCTCCATCAGATTACATTTTAATAATAACTGTATTGGCACTAGCTAAAGTTTATTCGAGGTTCGAATGACGAATCCCGATGGATAATGTCGTGAAACTGATACACTATTACAAGTACAAGCCATATTTTGGATAATCGCGTGCCATTGTCATTATGGTTATGGCTTTTAACAGATACATTGGTAAACGGTAGATCACTATAATTTATGAATACTTTATGGCCATTAGCAGGACGAAGATTGAGGATAGCGATGGTATGGTTGACGGTTGAATGTGCATTTTTTTTCTTCGAACAGCTTAAGGCACCATTCACAATTCACATTCGAGTTCGATCTCGATGAGCAGACAGGTTGTATTGTGTCCATCAGTGGTTGACTGTTTCCTCTTCATTTTCTTACTCGTTCGCTTCTTCCAAATGGCAAAGTTGAAGGAGTGGGTTTGGTACATGATTTTGTTACAGTTTAGTTCCATGCACCTACATATTTGACTTTTGACATTAGATCTACTTTTACAACTTACTCGGACAGACGAGCAAACGCAGAGCGTGTCAGCTCAGGAAACATTCTCTTTTTGGTCACAACAATCGAATCAAATGGCAAAATAGCCTATAACTCAGAAAACTCAATAGCACTCAATACCCTCTACTTTGCAATATTCTCTCTATAGCCTACAAACAACAACAACAACAACAGTGGTGATTTCAGAAAGTTTTCTGTCAACTCACATTACAATTCAATCTGCATCGAAATATTTTATTGTTTCCTTTTCGAAATGTCGTTCGATACCTTTACAGTCATTTTTCTTACATGTTAGTAGGTACATATGCTATAACTAATCCAAACCACAACAAGGCTGCGAAGCAAATTGGATCCTGTCAACAACTTTCTGTTTTGATTTATGTTATTATTTTAATCTGTTGGTATTCGGTTTCTGTTTTTGTGTCTGACTGTTCCTGATTAGATTGCTTGGAAGGTATGGACTTATTTTACTGGAATCAAAGTAAGTTCCAGCAGCGAAGCGATAATTACTTTCGTATCTACTCAGACCGACAAAAAAGTTTTGAGTTTATACAAACACTAACGAGTGTATTTGTTTTCATTCTCCTCCATTATTTTATTACTGTGTGAATTAGCTTTTACAGTGCTTCCTGATCACCGATTAAATGACCAGATAAAATATGCACTCCACTCCACAAGTAATTGTAATTATAAGAGAGTATTACGACTACGAACTGGGAACTCACGGTTATTTCCTATTAAATCCAACGTATCTACAAAGTCGTATCAGCAACATTATGTCTCCCACATAGATGTAATTATAGGCAGGTTGCAGGTAGGTACTCGAGTCGTGTGGTATCTACAATCTACCTCGGTGCCTGCATTATCAACATCAACAATAGCATTATTCCTTACCATTGATACCTTATTGTTTGTTATTATAAATTACTTGCATTTAAAATATTGAGATACTTTTCGCTAGTTTTTAGTTTCATCTCGAACACGTTCATGGAATCTTTTTTTCTGTATTTTAACATCGACAGTAGGGAAGGAACAATGAAGTAATTATCGCTTGGCTACCACACGACTCTAATGACAACAGATGATGTATGCAGAAGTGTTTGCAAAACAGGTAGAGATGTAGATACCCCACGACTTCCGTACCTTTATCTATAATTTTATGCTTACCTGCAAATACTTCAAAATCCTCATTAACATGCATTGTAAAGGGGTTGTGGTTTCCACATATATTTATATAATTATATTGTCTACTTCCTAGTGTAAGTAGGTACCTAGTTTATATTTATTTCCCCACTCAAGTCCCAGTCTACGGTATAGCCACAACGTTGGTTTAGCCATAGCCGTCCGATGTTGCTTAGTCAGTGTTGTAGCACAAGTAACGTTGCCGATTGAGAATATTCCTCACAATGCACATATTCTAATGCCTATTTACCTACTCCTTTATATGACACTATCTATATCTAATATAATTTACTATTTCCTCTTCCAAATCCAAGACTTCATGGCCATAGACAAATAATTGTTCATGAACTTGAAATTTCAAGTATTCCATTTCAATTCTAAATAGCATTTTATTGTCATGTTGATAAGTTGACCAAGGTCGATCGCGATGACGATGACGATGGCAATCGTTGTGGAGTCAATAAGCGTGTAAGCACGCGTATGTATATATCCACGTACATAAATCATTACACATTTTGATGAGACTCTTTCGCAGATGCATCCACAAGATGAGAATCAAAAGCCTCTGAAGTGCATGAATCATTCAAAATATAAATAGTAAAAAAATGACACGTGAGAGGAGGGCTAGACGATTAAGATTAAATGCGATCGCAACATGCTATCGTTTCCTTTGCTTGTATAGGAAATTGCGACGATGAGATGAGATGGTTCCTGGTCTTGTTCCTTGGACTAGACTGGACTGACGATGAGTGGTCTGGCCACACCACACCTTCCTATGCTTTTTTCGTTTCATTGTATATCCTTTTCACTTTTTAGTCACCTTTTTTATGTTGTTTACGGCATTTACATTTGCATATTTACAGAGAAGCCAAACAAACACTGTTTTTGTTGCTAGCAAAGGAATTTTTTACTCGTTTTAATTTTATTTGCCCTTACTTGTAAATTTGGAATTTATTTATATGTACATTCCGAATATATATTATATGTACTTCCGAAGTACATGCTAATGTGAATTTGCGAGTCAAGATGAGCAGTCCCTAATTTTGTGAGAGAAAACTTCCTGCTGCTAAAAGCATTTGCTCGCACCTTCCAGGCTTCGGAAGGACTGAGTTAGCTACCTTTTAAATTGGAAGATAAAAGTAACACTAACCAAAATTTCCCACAATTTGCTATAATAGTATCCAGTTAGTTATATAATTATAAGTATTTTGCTTACTTGCATCATGTCATGTTGTGCTATGCTATGACTTTCTATATCGTGTCAATTCGAGTCATGTCATCACAAACTTACTTGCAATGATATATTTTCCTACATATAATTGGGGATGCAAAGTAATAAGCCAATTAAAGGTTAAGTGAGGGTTCGGGATGTACATCGAAGTGTGTCCATGTAATACCTACTATAACTTATACTACAAACAAGTTGTAGGCAATTATAATTAATTATAATGAACAGAGGAATTTCTCAGAATTCAACGCGACTTGGGTCTTTACCTACAGCTACGCTTGTAGCTACTGCGCTACAATATTGTCTCTGCAAGATTGTCCACAGACGGTTGTCAGTTCCGGTTCGTTGGAGTTGTAGGAAGAGCTGCTACTTGTACATAGATACGAAGGCCTCATCTAACCTAACAAGAGCATGAGAACTGGATCCTGCTTTCCAATAAAGAACAGGATAACTTTTACCTAGTAGGTAGTAGATAGTTAATAATAAGTTGCAAGTTGTTTTGTTGACGTACATCCTAATTAACGGTTGATCGTAACCAATTCCAGAAACTAATTGCGTTTTATTTCTATTACAGTACAACACACTACTGCCGATATATGTGCTAGGCACTACAAGTAACTATACACAAGGTACATTCTCCGAAGTCGAAATCTTAAAAATAAAAATAAAACATCTCTTACTAAATCTCAGATGAGTAAGAGATTTACAATCCAGGATTACATTTTTCGTTGATAAGATGAGTAGGAGATGAGTAAGAGATGAGTAGGAGATAAGTACAGGCACAGGCGAGTGAAGATGAGTAGCAGATAAGTAACAGATATGTTTAAAATCACCTCGACATGATTTGAAAAAACTCACATCTAAGATGAGTAACACATGAGTAGCAGATGTGTAACAGATAAGTAACAGATATGTTATAAACGAGTAAGAGATTTACAATCCAGAATTACGTTTTTCGTGGATGAGATGAGTTACAGATGGGTTGATTTCGGAGAGTTTAATTATTTTCAGTTGGCTGTTAGTGGCGTACCTACTTCAATCTGAACTCTGGATCCGGATTCTAGAAACAAATTCACCTTTTATAGGCCAACTAATAAAATAGACTACTATACCGGGGCTTCCCGATTCCCGACAAGAGGACATCGTCGGTTTTATCGCTTTATCAGTGTTCCATGCCATCGCGATGGCCATCCAATACGACTACACTACAACACCATGCCTAGTTGTCTTGATAGTATGAAGTGTGGAGTGGGTAGAAAACTACCTGGAAATGCGTAAACGAAATTGAGGAGTTCTGTTACCAAAATAGAGGCTCGTCATCGTCAATAATGTTCCGATTAATAAAAGATTGTAATAATAATTCTAAAGGTTAATCATAACTATTGATGTACAATTTACATCACTATTGCAATTGTTTCGATTCGTTTTATTTTTGCATTTTTCTACGATAACGAGTTCTACTAATCCTAAATACACACAACATCCATACATACATACATACACGTCACGTATTAACGACAAATCGAAGTACCTAATAGGTATGCAGCTACATCAGCCTTGACAAAACAGCTGCTCCTGTGGATTCGATACCATGAAGTCCAAACATTCAAGGAGGAAGGAAAACGTATCACATCACACTTAATGGTATTTAATTGGGGAATCTATCAAAAAGTAGAGAAACAAAGGATTACATCCAACCATATACATAATTATATCATACCACAATATGTATATGTAACCTAAATCTAATTATAGCAAATGGCAACTCAACTAGAAGCTAGCTACGAAACTGCCACTGTACGAGTTAATTCGCTCAACGAAATCCAAACATGACGATAGCTGATAGTGATCGTGATCATGATGATTCAAGTGAGGTATTAATTAACAGTCTAATTGACTCTTGGATGTTATTGCTAAGGAAAGTTTCCATCTAGTCATTATTGTATTCAACTTTTTCTACAGTCTGTCGAATTTATTTCAGATTACAAAACATCAAATAACTCGCACGTGTCTGGTGATCAACGACAATCGACTACTACCTACTACGTCTTGGGATACCACACTGCAACTACAACTATTATCACACTACCTTGTAGTTTGTGGGTCTTATTATGATTACTTCACAATCCACGACCAACCATCAATCCAAAGATGTGCAATATGTAAGTGTGCGTACCTAAAATCCTAATGATATCTTCACTTCACTTAACTTTATCTAGACTTGACTGTTTACAGGAGCTGATATCAATTTACCGTCTTCCTATTTGCCTTTCGGAATTCTAAATTGATACAACGCTGTCTCCTGTCTGTGCTCATTCCATTCGAATCGATTAACTTGCTAATCCTAACAAACTAAGCTTGTAAGTCGGGCTGTTGGCTGTGAATTTAACTCGGTAGATAATTATACTTATAGTATACCATTCCTAAATGTACTAATCGTAAGCTCACTTCACGCAGGTACTCTCTGTTGTGAAACGATATCAATTGTCAGTAGGCAACCAGCTAATAATAATATGTCCTAGCAGCAAGCATTGTGGTGAGCAACTTATGTCTGTAGTAATTACTTCTGTATGCTGTAGTTTTCGAAATGTATATATTTTCTATAATTATACGTATTCGTAGTTAACTCCGTACGTTGCATCGAATCGAATGTATCTAACACTACCGACGACCGACATTGTTCTCAGAATTCAGTATCACTGTCGTCTACGTTTCTACAGTACAGGAAAACAAATGCTTAAAACGTTTAAAAAAAACTAACTAAGCAAATAATTAAAGTTGGACATCAAGGAAGCTTTTCAAGCAAATAATCACTTCAAGGAATGAGAGCTAGGAATGTGTCACTTATAATTAATTATAATTATTAGTCACTGGTTTTGAATTCAATATTTCCCTCTGCTTTGAATAGTTACATGGAATAGTACATAATGGTAATATAATACATGCTTGACATAGCAAGTACAACCTGACAGCTGAAGCGCAGTTTGTTTTGACGACTAGATACAGCAAAAAACATGTGAAATCAATACAACGTTTTCTTTTCCCCATTTTTAGAATTATGCATTAATTTTGCTTGAAAGCAAGAGGGACAAAGATTTGCTGCACAGCTCTTGGTATTTATTATCAGGTATTTATATTCCTGTACCTCCTACGCTATTCCGTAATAAGGAGGACAACAAAGAGAAGCAAGACAATCTACTAATAGCAAATCTGCCTCCTAATCCTATTAGCTCAAATATAGTACGGTATGGACAACTAACATTTTTAACTACCGAAGTCCCTACTGTTTAGCTTAGAAGTACTAAATGAAAACAACTATAGCATCTCTGACAATATGATGTTCGATTCAAAAAAAGAAATGAGATACTGGATTGAGTTTGGAAAAGGATCGAATGGCAGCTACTGTAGTCAGCCACAAACATGTGCAAATACTATTATAAATTATAATGTGTGATTTGATTACCCAGTAAATTTAAAACCTAATTAGTCCAAATCCAAATACGACTTTCTTTCGTCTTTCCATGTCCATTTTCTATGTAATCTAGTGTCTATAATGCAAAATACTTTTCGGTTTAACCACTAGTTTTAATATCTACATAGATAGTACATATACAACTCACCTGCAAAACGAACGATATTACAACTATGTATAATGGATTGGATTTTGCTTTGGAACTTTCTCTAATTTGTCTCCAAAAAGATTGAAGGACGTGAAAGGAGAATATATTTGAGAATAATATCAGAATATAATTAACTTCGGTATGGGGACTGGCTTGACTTGGTTTGGTTTGACTTTCCTTTCTTTTCAACGTTTTCATTGTATGTAGCTGTAATCTCATCAGTCATTCCAACTTCTAACAGACTTGTACACTTTGTACATATCATAAATCATTTCATAATCTGCAGCCGCACAAAACTCCACGCTGACTGTAGCTCAAACTTAAAGGATTAGAATTGGAATTATAATTATAATCGTTATATTTTTACAATGCCCAAGATCCAACACTACCCAATGATCATGATCTAGTCTCTACAGGTACTGATTCTAAGTTTTTGACTTTAATTCAAATGCATGGTTGAAACCCAGAAAACATTGCATTAACTGTTCATTCGTTTGTCGCTGATCATGATCATAGGTTAAACGAATTTCATTTCGTTTCGTTTCTGCATGCAGCTCAAGTGTCTGATTCCAGACACCTTACAGTTAAGCTGATATTCATGTTAATCAATCCGTACCTACACACATACCTTATCTAACGTACCTACGTAAATCCATTCAGAAAACCAAGGAACTTTCGCGAAATGAGATAATTACTTTTTCGACTTTGAAGACAAGAATATTGTAGGTGTTCACCACACGAAGCTTCTCACCGCTCTCATCTCATCTCGCAATTAAGTTCAATAGGAAGGAGCGTCACAACTCGAGAAATACTTATGCATTGATTTACAGGTTTTTAGAATTTTCAGTAACAACATTAGAATTTGCTCATTTTGTTTATTTTACACAATTTCGGTGTAGGACCTATAAATACAGAGGAGAACAAGGAGAGGCGAGGAGCTGCCTCTGGTGAACTTTTACGATTAGTAATTATACCTAAAGCAAGAAAAGACGTTGATAGTGGTGACGGTGAGTCAAGCAAAAGCGTAGCTTAAGGTAAACGCTGAAAATTGATTTGTGCATAATCACACATGGATTAATCCTTCAATTCACATTTGATTCTCCATAGACTTGCATCGCACAATGCATTCGAGATTAGCGAGCGAGTGAGACTTGGAAGAAGTCTTGGAATGGTAATTTGAGAGGAGACGAAAGGATTCGGTTGGATGGTTACGGTTTCCTTCGCTTTTTATGCATGCCTACCTACATACATATTTATATATTGTTAGCAGTACTTAGCTAGTGCTAGTGCAAGTTTGCAATTATTACTATTAGTTAGTATACATACATACAAAGTTGCTTAAGAATAGGGCTTATAGTCTAGTTATACAATTCCTAATCCTAACATTACCTGACTCTGACTCTTTTCCTTCGAGTTCAGCTTTGCAATTGCTCCTAATTCTGTCTCACTGTCTATGTTTCTACTAACGCTGTCTCTGTCTCTCTCTCTCGCTCTCTTTTACCTTTGTCTGGGCTGAGTAAATTAAATTGTGCAGGCAGACTGTAAACGTAAGCTGTAGGCATTAGATTGTAGACAGAACTTGATGCATGTAAGGCGAATGCGAATGATTGTCCCAAGTTTCAATGAGTACAATTTCAAATAATTAAATTCAAGTCTATATATGATAGATAATAACAGTTCAGCTCAGTTCAGTGCAGTATTGTGCTGTGTGAGCATGATGGTACTGTGATGTGTGAAATGTGTGGAAGAATCCTTCGTGCAATTTTATACCTGGTTGCTAATTGCAAATAATGGTTGGTGTTGGAAAAGTAAGTTTGACTGCTGTTGCTCGTTGCTGATGACGGTGCTTGTGCTGGTATTGGGAAGGTTTAAAGATGTAATTACATGCAGAATCAGAGATGTAAAGTGTATGGTATGGTATCTGTATTGGTGACTGCAACAGCAACAACGCCAAGCCAACGGTATTGACGATGATGATGATGATGATAATGACGATGATAATGCTGGCGATGGTGATGATGATTTCAGCCCCAACGTTCATTACGTTCTCCGACTCACCCTTCTTCTTCATTACTTTGCTTTGGTATGTAACAGTGTAATACTCGATCTAGTAAATCTAAGTAAGTAGGTAGGTCGGCAGCAAGGTACGGTATACATTCATTAAAAATCACTGTAGGCAGATCTACCAGAGATCTGACCGAATACAATCTACACTCAAACATAGTAGCAGCAGCATCACTATCAGCTCACGCGAAATCATACATTCCCAATGTAGGTATACGTTACTTAAAGTCAGTTGATTTGACTATTAATATTGCAATATAGATATGGAATTATACCTTTGCCCTTTTTAAACACTTAATTGACTCAAGTTTATTGCCTATATCGTTTGATGCTTCATGGGATTCATAGATTTATATAGATGATGGGACAGGTTACCTATTTGCACTTACTCACTGACTTACAACGTAGGTACTGATCATGCACACTAACATTGCGATTACAACTACGACTTTGATTACGGTCTCAGCTTGAATTCCAATCCAAAGATCCAATCAAATATTCCAATTCCCATATTCCATCCCATATCATTCCAATCCCATCCAGTCCAATTACGCGTCTGTGCAAATAAATAGTGTTTCTTTCATCGACAAATTGGAATGTGAGAGTATATCTGTAGTATGTAGTGAGTGCGCTTAACGAACTGTACCCTACCTAATAGTAGATTCCTGCGTATGGTAATTATATGCGTTTAATGAAATGCCAGGAGAGTAGAAGACCAGGAGACCAGGATGCGATCTACGATCGAATAAATCTACTTGCGTCCAATCAAAGAGTACCTATCCGGTCACATCGCTATCGTCATCATCATCGTCACCGTCATCGTGGTTGCCCCTGCCATTACGTTACAAGTGCCCCGGCAGAAAACTAATTATCTCCTGACGTTACACATTCGACGTAATCTTGTACGTAACTTAAAGCATCGTTTTGCCTGACGTAATTATCCCGTATAGGTATTCTGTGATGGGTATCTTCTCCACCTTATACGGACAGGTAGGTTAGGTATACAATACACTACAGAGAAGTTTTAGGAGAGAGGGTCTAGTTCTGGTGTTGGTTCTGGTAGTAAAGAGCATTCATTTAATTTGATAATAAATGTGTTGTAGTTGTAGGCAGAGGTATACTATTTCCTTATGACGATTTCTTATACGAGCTTTCCATAAAATTCTATATACTTCCGCATCTGCACTTTATATGCACTGGAAGAAAGGGAGATGAATCGAATGATGTAAAAGTGAAGGTAAAAAATGCTCGAGCATTGAATTACACACACACATACACATCTTTTTAGATTGCTTTTGGTATTGTAATGACGTACAATGCAATGTAGTGTAGTGTAATGAAATGAAATGCTATGCTATGCTATGTAATACTGTGCTATGTTATGCCGTCCATCCTATGGGCTTCCTATGGAAAGCAAATCATAATATTTTAATTTTCTGTGACTCAATAATCGTATTAAATATGCATAGCTACATACACACACAAAGTAAACAGGCGGTCGACATAAAATCTTTAAGGGGGATGCAATTTCAATTCCAACTCTTAGCAACCAAAACTTCAAAAGAAACTCGTTCGTGTGTTCACTATTAAAATACTGTATATATAGAGCATAGTATTGCACACCTTCCAACCCTTGCCATGGCAAAAATACCAATACCAATATCATACATACCTAACCAATATCACTAGCATAATAGCGACAAGCATTAGCAGCACTAATATATTTCGTACTTCCCACAGATTTTACATAGGTACATGCAACCTTAGAATGTAATTCGAAATTAAAAATATGGATCCCACACTCTATTCCAAATGTCCATGTTTGGCCAGAACCAGTGCTGAATTCTTGGGAATACCGCAAAATGTGTGATTGCGGTGGATACATAATACCAGACCATCAAAAGGTACATACGAATCTATTGCGCACTAAGACGCGTTGGACTGGAAAGTAGGTAGGTACTCAACATTCAGGAAATCTATTCACTCACCTGACAGCGATAGCAATCTGTGTGTGTACTTGTATGAGTGATTCGTCCAGTACACACAAAAAAATTTATACTTGTGCACTAGAATTTCAATTTGAACTGTTACCAACGATTTACGCAGTTTTGAATTCTACTATCGATCAAAATTTCCTGCAGAGCAGATCACATTCTGATTGTGATATCGATTTCCATTTGAGCTGCAATTTCAATAGCTACCTTTGAATTTTAGACTGCATTACAATACATAATAAAAATGATTGATCTTCGGATTACATGTTACCTAGGCAGATCCTTTTCATTTACCTACCCATGAAGCTTATTGGATAGGTACTTTACATTTCCTTCGACTTCGACATTGGGTATGGCTTTGGTTTCGATTCGACTTCGACTTTGATTTAAAGGACGAGACAGTAATACAATAAAATAAAGTAAATTGAATAAAACTGAATTAACGACTACGAAACGTAATCAAATCACAATTACTAATTGTATAACAGGTATGTAAAAGTTGTGTGAATTATCACTGTAATCATGTTTTAATGTCTAACTTGAAATTATAAAAAATTATTGGCATAAAACTTGGTTGTGTAAACCACCATTGAACTGAGCATAGTCACTTAACTGTGTACTCTGTGTCATCAAACATAAGCAATACAGACATGGGTTAATGAAAACGACTGTAATCATAATAATAATGATAATGCTTTCCAATAGTTTCCAATGTAAATTCGAAACGTCTGCATTTGTGATGGACAAAAGAAATAAGACTTCCGGTCTATAGAGTGTAAAGTAAATGATAAAAAGTTGTCTATGTATGTATATTGAGTGGAATGAATGAATGCATGGCGAGAAGGCATTAATCCTGCAATGATTGCAATTTCTCAAACAAAATGAAGGAAATGAATTGATTTACAATGCAATACTAATACAATGCTCGCATGACCTAGCCAATAAAGAATAAATAATTTAACTACCTAAACTGTCTAAAGTCTTAGGAAATGGTTGCGTTTAGGTTTAGACAGTTTAGTTACCTAGGATCGAATTGCTTAAAAAGGCTCAAAGATGTAAAATCTGTCTCGTGGTACAAATGGATGTACTGAACACTACTGTCTGTAGGCATGTTATCCATTGAATCATCAATTTTCTACGCAGAGCACCAACTTACCGATTCCAACAGCCAACTTTCCATATTTGGCCTTTTGAAAACCAAATTTCACGCAGTCTC
This sequence comes from Ptenothrix huangshanensis, assembly GCA_036851915.1. Lineage (NCBI taxonomy): Eukaryota > Metazoa > Arthropoda > Collembola > Symphypleona > Dicyrtomidae > Ptenothrix > Ptenothrix huangshanensis. The sequence continues at coordinate 32 of JAAXYX010001211.1, read as the reverse complement.
ACCCTTTCAGCTTTTTTGTCATTGCTAAAAAT